>JASSUY010035276.1:0-12638 GCA_032466535.1 Forpus xanthops
GTCCCCTGATCATCCTCGTGGCCCTCCTCTGGACTTGTTCCAGCAGTTCCATGTCCTTTTTATGTTGAGGACACCAGTAACTTCTATGTTTTTTTTCTTGTATAGATCCTTGTACAATATGGAATATCATGAAAGATGTGGCTACAGGAGTTGTGTGATTATAGTTAATAGGAACTTAGATCATCAGCTAAGTGAGGAGGATTTGCCAGAACACCTGTGAAATGCCATTAGGGTTTGCTAAGCATCTTTGCATTGGTAATGACACTGTTCCTGATCAATCAAATAGAAGAAACACTGTCTTTCTGATTGGAGAGGGCAGAAGGGCAACAACAGGATACCTTAGCTATTGGAAAGCTGTTGGCTTTATACCTGCCTAGGGTGCTTGTGGGTAAACAAGGAAACATCTGGGTTCCTCCTTCCTCCCCCTCCTCTGTCCTTCACACTCCAAGGAAGCGGGCAGCTTTAGACTTCTCCTGCCTCTTCTGCCCTGACCATCTTTCCTGGGAAGTTTGGCTCCCATCTTTGCTGTGGGACAAGCAGTTTGGCTGTGTGTGGTGTGAGTACTTGTGCTGAATGACCTCAGCTCAAAGGGAAACTCACCCAATGCATGATGTGGTCCTAACAGCTGGGCTTGGGCTGGGTTTTGAACACTGATGGTTCAATTACCTTGCAAGCACAGGAGGAAATTTGCATATGAAGTAATAGGTCTTTTTCAGTGTTGAAAGTGCTTCTGCTGTCCCAGAGATTTAATATCTTCTGTCTTGCTTTTATTTTCTATGGCTGTATTTAAGTTGAGAATTCTCTGCTTTCTAGGGGGAGGTTGGACTGTTTGGGTTTTGGTAGGTTTGTATTTTTTTGTTCTTTTTTGGTCTTTTTAAAAAGTTATTAACATTTTGAACATTAAAGGAAGGTGATTAAGGAAAATAATGTTGTCAGCATTAGGGGAGAACATCTCAGCTCAAGCATTTCAGGGACTTAGCTCATTGCAAACTGCTCAAATTTGGAGATATGATTTTTCATTCCCAGCACAGTAAGGATCTGGTAGCCTTCTTTCCAATGGGGTCTGGCACAGGGCACATATGCGAGGAGTGCACAGACTTTGTTAACAGATGAGGCTTTGATTATGAAGCAGGCTTTCTGCTCACATGATTAGTCAGCGATGGGGACCATGTTTCTCTATTGCTCTCTACTAGAGTTTTGTGTGTTGTGCACCTAGAAACATAGCTGAAGGCTGAGCTGCCCCAGCTCACAGCTGCTCAGCAGCTTTACATGATGAAGCTTATAGTGGGGAAAATGCTACAAACTGGCTTCTGTCCGTTGGAGGTATGAGTCAAATTGCTGCTGGTCTCTTACTCAGGGCTGCATTGATGGTGTCTATCCAGCTTTTCCAGGCTCTCAGGGGATTGTGGTAATACTTCCTGTCCAGCTACACCAAGCAGTGATAAATTTAGTCCAAGTGAGCCATAATGACAGTACAGGAACCAAAGGAGTGCTGACCGCCTTCCCAGGAGGAGGGTCAGGCTGTCCGTACAGATGTCTGTATCCCTCAAGCTGCCAACCCTGGCCTGACCTCCCTGCCCGCTCTGGGCAGCCTGTGCCTCCTCATCAGCCATTTGTACTCATGCTGTCCCTGTTTCATACAATCATATCAATCAGTCATTTCCTTCTGGTGTATTTTCCCCCTCTGATGAGAGGTCAGGATACTGTGAAGCTATAGACCTCTGATAAGCACACACAGTGCGGCTGGCTTTATCCCAAACGTATGCTCAGGGCAGGTCACCCCAGCTGCCAGCTGATGTGAGGGCAAACCTGGCCCCAGATCATTGCTGTGTGTTATTTCCCAAGAGCAATCTCACTGTGCTGCTTTGTCAGAGTCTGGCACAGATATCTGCGATTGCAGTTGGAGCGGGGGTGAGTGCAGGGAGATGCTTGGAGAGGGCTTTCCACGTTAAGGCTGTTATTGTTCCATTTCAAGCTTGTGATTGACAAGTACACATTGCTCCCACCTCCCAGTGGACTGACTTCTGAGCAGGGAATGATTGTAGAAGATATTGTACTCTGAATGAAATGTTAGGAGCCATAATTATCCCTTGCTGTCGCTATGATTACTGCTGTCTGTGCTGAGCTATTGACAGCCCAGCCACACTAGGCCTGGTATTTGTGCCAGTAGTGTCAATGGGAGGTGGGGAGAGATGTGGCTTCGGGAACTGGCCTTGTATGTGTATTGGACAAGAACATGGTGCATCTTCTTGGTAGGATAAGACCAGTATGCAGGTCGCCTTCCTTTGGCATTGTCACAGAGACCTCAAACAGTCTGTGATGCATTTCAGTCTGAAATAGCTGCCTGAAATAGGGCAAATGATCAGTGACTTTAAAGTGCTTGTCTTCTCTGGCTGTAAAGGTAGATACCTGAGGGTGGGTTAATGATTCTGCCCTTGTGCAGAGGGCTGCTGGTCTTGTGCAGGGGTCTAGCATTAGTGGGTCCCTGTGTGTGCCTATAATTCAGTGTTCCAGGACTCAAGCACCTATGATGTGAGAAGAAATAGCAGATTTTAAAGGCTTAGCATGAACCACTGTTGGTACCTCTGTGCTGTGAAAAACATGATGTTAACTTCCATCTGCCACGTACTGCAGTGTTTGTAGCTTTGAGGCTTGCTGCCAGGGGGAGCTGAAATACCAGTGCTGTTCTTCAAACACCTAAAATGTTGCCATTAGCTACTGCATTATGTGTTATATTAACGCTGTGAAACACAGGTAATATTTACTCAGACTTCAGGGAACAAGCATAATGCTTTTGCTCAGATCCCTTATATGTGTGGAGGAGCTACAGACAGGCTGCTCCTCCCCCTTGTACTCACAGACACCAGCTACGGTTTGTCCACCTGCAAAGCAGGTTGTGACATGGGAATCTGGATGCCTTGCAAGGCTAAGCATCCATTAGAGGAGCAGTGTGGGAATCTATCCTTTGGGATTGGGCACTGGGTAATTCCTGGTGTTAATGTGGCATGTACACGCAAAATGGCATGCCTACCTGCTCCCAACTGAAAACACAGCCCTGTAAATGTCACCAGCAAAGGGATTTTGATCTGACCATTAGGCAGGAGCTGGTATTGAGTGTTTGGGAAAGAGCCAAAAATGTGTGCCTTGAGTTGTGCTCTCATCCTGGTCCCTCCCCCTCCAGTTCACTCACTGATCCTTTTCTTTTTGATGCTGCTGTCAAAATCCTTTGGTATCATCAAGAGAGAAGTGCACCAGCAACATAAACACTATGAAAATACCTTGCACTGAAAAAAAGAGGGAACAGTGGGATTTTTTGAAATATATTAATTTCTTGATTTTTCAATACTGAGATGGCTCAGTTGGTGGAAGACAGCAGCAGTTGTGTGCCTCCATTGTCAGCTCACACTCTATAGTGCCAACTTCTATATTGGATTTGCATCTCTAATCTGTCCTGCTCTCTGTGCTCGTATCTTCTCTCTGCCTTATGAATACTGCACAGTCCAACTTGTCAAACAGCAGAGTGATATTCCTGCATCTTCTCATCAGCCCTGCCAGCCCTCTTGTCCCTGAGTTAGCCACCTCCTCCTCAGTAGCCTGAGGGTGCCAGCTTTAGCCTGGCCAGGTTTTCCTATGTTTCTTGCCCTGCTTCTTCTCCTCCTGGCTGCCCCAGGAACCAAGCATTTTAGGAGAGTGGGACTTGGGGAAATGTGCAGTAGCATTTATAGTTCTGCTTAGACAGCCACTTCCCCCATCCCCAGCCCATTTCTCACCTATGGTGTAGCAACAATTATCCTCATTATTATTGTTTGGGGGGGGTCTGTTTTTTTTTAAGCCTTTTTGTAAGGTTACAGTGTGTGGGCTAGGCTTTCCTTTCCTTGCAGAACAAAGGCAAAGCTGCTTGGACACTCTGGCTGATGATATGGGATGCTCTCTGGAAGGGAGTTGGGGGACAGAACTTGATCTTTCAACCCAAGGCTATTGGAGGACACAAGGACTTGGGATCTGGTTGGGGTTCTGGCTGCACGTCCTGTTGGGTGCACTGGTGCCAGTTTCGGGGCCACTGGAGAGGAGGAAGGTGACCTGGATGTGAGTGGCCAGAGGGGTGAGCAAGTTACCTGTGGTATAAAAAATCCAGGTACACACAGCTCACTGTTTATCCTCTTCTTACACAGCTTGGATGTGAGGCAGTACCAGGGCTTTGGGGGATGAGTTAAGTGTAGGTTTGACATAAAAAACCCAACACAAAAAAACATGGTAATTGTTGAAGGTGCCTAAAAAAGGTTGGCAAAGTGAACTCATATCTGGCTGGGGCAGGGGTATAATTTTGTTGCAGGTCAAGAGGAAAATACATCCCACAGTATCTTCAGCAGAGGTTGGGTAGGGAAGAAGAGGAAAAACATCTGCTGAAGGTATACACATGTGTGAGAGTGAGCGGTTTGGTGTTACCCATCTTGAGGCCAAGGGGCTATGGGGAGAGTAATGGGGCTGGGTCAGCACTGGGACCACCCTCTGTGGGGAGCAGGAGGAAGGTAAAGAAGGTGTTTATTGCACTTGGCACCTCTGTGGTCCCTGCACAGCCCTCACAGGGCAGGTATGCAGATTCCCCTGGCTGGTAATGATGGGCATGGGGGGGAAAGCAGGAGATCTTCAAGAATGAAATTAAGCAGGCAGCCACAACAGCAGACTGACATGTCTGCTTTCACAAGATGCTCTGTTGAGCCACGTTGGTGTCATAGCATGGAGGATGCTTCCTAGATGCTGTTGTCTGCGGATGATACATAGAATCATAGAATAGTTAGGGTTAGAAAGGACCTTAAGATCATCGAGTTCCAAACCCCCTGCCATGGGACATCCGAGGCAAATTCAGGTAATCTGCAGTTCACAGAGCCCAGGCCCAATCCAGGCCCTGCTCCAGTTTCCTTAATTCATTTACTTTGCAGCACCGGCATCTGATGTAAACCTCCAGCACTTGCCCAGGGCAGCAGAAACACCTCATCCTGCCTGGAGGACGTGCAATCACTCCTCACAGAGTATCAATGCTGTCATTTACACTTCCTTTCCAATAAAACACCTGTAGGCACCCTCCTCCTGGCCCCTCGCCCTGTGGTTGTGCCCATAATCCACAGCTTGTTCTGTGTGAGAGCCCAGTCTGCAGAGCAGGGAAGCACTGCCTGCTTCAAAGCAACCTATTTGCACTTGTGGTGTGTTTTTATTAGCAGAGAGAGGGTACTGTGGGCGCAGACGATTTAGGAATGGCCATGTACAGGCAAGGAAGCTGCCTTCCTTCTGCCAAGACTGGGAAAAAACAGGTGTAAAGCTGAGGCGTGCTGGTCCTGACCGAAACCGCACAGGCAGAGAAGTGCATTTGCACTGTGTCAGGATGTGTGTGTGCACATGTGGGGGTTTGCAGACTCCCTTTCACACTACCTGTGAGCAGGTAGAGGATATCTGCACTGCTGGGTTACTGCACTGTTTGGAGCAGGTAATCACTGAATCGGAATGGTTTGGGATGGAAAGGACTTTACAGACCATCCAGTTCCAACCTCACTGCTATGGGCAGGGACACCTTCCAGTAGACCAGGTTTCTTCAAAGCCTCATCCAGCCAGGCCTTGAACACTGCCAGGGACAGGGCAGACACAGCTTCTCTGAGCAACCTGTTCTAGTGCATCACCACCCTCATAGTGAAGGATTATTTCCTCATGCCTCATTTAAACCTTCCCTCTTTCAGTTTAAAGCCACTCTGCTTTGTCCTGTCATTACATGCCCATAATCCATGCTACACCAAATGGCATCTGTGGTGTGTGTGTATGTTTTCATATGTATGTTTGCATGTACATGCCCCTGTACATACATGCCCATACACACGCGCCTGTGTTGGTGCCTGTGTTTTCCAGAGCAGAGATTTCATCCCCTGGCTGGAAGAAGCTCTGGGGGTGCTGCAGTCCTTTTGTGCAGGGGTGGGATCCTCCCTGTGGACCTAGTCAGTATGTCCTTTCTTCCTTTCACAGGTGCCAATGTGAGCAGGAAAAGAAGCATGTCATCTCCTTCTGTCACAGTGCTTTGGGCTTCTGCCTCAAGGCGCAGGAGGAGGCTGAGTGGGAACGGTCCCACGTTAGGTTTCAGCCCCACGGCGCAGGGCACACGCAGTTCCCATGTGCATTTCTTAGGAGGATGCCATTCCCGGGATGGGGCCTGGTGCTCGGCGTTGGCCAGGCTGTAGTTGTTTGTGTGTCACAGGGGGAAGTGTGTGAACGGGACAAATTTAGAAGTGAAAACAGAGGCCGGCACAGTCAGTCATTAACTGCCGGCCTGGCTCGGCATCCCGCAACCACAAACGGCTTTTTTGGGGCCGGCGTCCCAGCGGAGGCCGGAGGAAGCGTGGGAGGCCAGTTCCCGGCGACACCTCCACGCGTGGCCGCGCTGCCTGCCAGTGCCATTGGCTGCCCTCTGCCTGGGGCCGGCGTCTGGCAGAGCTTAAATGCCTGCACAGCCGCGCCAGGGCACACAGCACGGGGCATCCCAGCATAGGCAGCCAGCCCATCCCGACCCAAGCACTGAGGAGACACCCGCTCGCACAGCACTCAAGGTAAAGGGTTTGGTTTCTTTGGATTGCTTTGGCATTGCCTGGCAAGAAAAGGGTGATGTTTGTGTAAGAGGGATTGTAGATTTCCTTGTGAGTCTTGGTAGAAAGCAGGACACTTGTAAGCTGCAATGTCGGTGTTGCTTTTAAGGGAAGAATTTGGAAGCTTTTTGCTCCAGTGTGTATTGGGTGCAGGATGATCATAGAATCATTGAATCTGTGAGATTGGAAAAGACCTTTAAGATCATCAGTTCCAACCTTTACCCCAGGACTGCCAAGTCCACCACTAAGCCTTGTCACTAAGGGCCTGATACAGTCAGTATGCCCTGTGGGGATGCGCTGCTGGGATGCTTATGCTTATGGGACGTGGGAAAAGATAGCAGAGCTGGAGGAAAGCTCCTTGCTGCTTCACCTGCCAGATCAAACCAGTGGGCACAGGGGATGCAGATCTCCATGTGGTCATCTCACCAGGGGCTCCACTTTGGGCAGCAGAGTGTTTTATGGGCTGTGGGAAGCATACCAGGTGCGAGGCATAGCTCTGTAGCCCACTGTCTTATGGTGCTGACCATCTGTGGTGCCTGCCCCCATCACTGCCCCTGATCTCAGCTGGGTGGCTGGTGATACTATTGTGGGAAGAGGGAATTTGGAGGATTTTTTCCACTCTTTAATGATGTGTAGACAAAATATCTGCAAGAACATGGCCAGTTATTTAAAATCCCAAACTAAACGGAGGTTCCTGCACAGAAGATGCCAGGAGGTGGCACAAGGATAAACCCTTGGCTTGTTTGTTGACATGCCAGGCTGAGCACCATGTGCAAGGACAGCAAGGCTGTATCAGCTGGAAGAGCTTTGTAGGGCCAAGTGGCAACCAGGGGCACATACCACTGTTTTGCTCTAGTGTGCTAATACTCATCTCCCTGTTGCAGTCAAGAGGACCACAACTGACATGAGGGCTGCATTTGTGGTGCTACTCCTCTGGCCCATAGCCTGCACTCACCCTGTAAGTACCAATGAACAGGTACTCAACCCCCAAACCCTGGTAGTTTGCCCATCCAAGGCATACCGATCACTGATCAGATGTCTCCTGGATGTGTTTAGGTGCCTGGCCACGAGCCCACCCGCTCCCGCCGCAGTGCCCAGCAGCAGGTAAGCCATGGGGTGCCCTGGTCCCATAAGCAGCATGGTCGTAGGGCAAGGGATGGGGAGCCAGCCCCAGGCAGGCATCCTTGAATCAGGCAGCTGGGGAAGACCTGCTGCTTCTGTGAGTCTTTGAGCTTTGTCCATCTGCTCAGTCTTCTCTAGTCTTGGTTGATTTCATCTCATTTTGCCTTCTTTCCTTGTGCACATTCTCAATTCATATGCGTTCTGCTGTGCTGGTCCTAAACCAGGAGTTTCTCTGCTCTGAACTCTCATGGTTTGGGTTTTTCTGTATTACCCTTTTGTTGGTGGCTACTTTGTTGGTTTTTTTTTTTTTTTTGCATCAGCAGAAATAACTGAAGGGTTGAGGTAGAAGCAATAAGAAAGGTTTGAGTACTTGCATGGCTTAGGAGTGATATATCGTCCCATAGCAGTAGCAGCAAACATGCAGTGGTGTTCAATAACCCAAAGCACTGTGTCATGTTTTGTATTCAGGACACAGCAAATGAAGATTACATTAACAAGCTGGGCAACCTCCTGGATGGTGAAAATGGCAGACATCCTACTGTCACTGGAGAGATGGGGGACAATGCCCTTGCTGGGCACACAGCAGCTGGGAACTCTGTGGATGAGGAGCTGGGCGAGCATGGTGGCCAAGACAATGGAGGCAGAGCTGGGCAGCCTCAGCACCTGAACCAGGTGGACCACGAGGTTGCGAGTGCCAGGCATGGGAACAGCCTGGGTTTCCTGGTAAGTGAGTGGAGAGGGGTGTTTTGCTCTGCAGGAAAGTGCACAGAACATCAAATCTGTGTTGGTTAGTATAGCACTTGGCCTGCATGTTGAGTAGTGCTGGTGCCTGTGACTGCAAGCCTTTGCATTCATTTCCATTTGTCTTCTCCATAGGAGGAGGATGCACGTGATGCTGACAACGGTGACAATGGAGAGCACCATGGGCCTGAAGTCAATGGGCTTCCCTCCCATGCTGGCGGGCTCCTGGATGAGGAAGATGACAGTGGGGATGACACCTTTGATGAGAATGGGGCAGAGGATGGGGGTGAAGGTCCTACCTATGTGGTAGGTCCTGATGGGGCAGGCGAACCTGACCATGATGCTGGCCATGGGGACACTGGGGCTGGTGGAGGGCATGGCGACAGCAGTAGCAGTAGCAGCAGTGAGAGCATGGGAGCAGACCATCGGCGGTACAGGAACTACCCTGGCAGCCGGTATGAGTGGACCTACAGGCATGGAGGGGGTAGCAGCAGCAGCCAGGAGGAGGAGAGCTACAACTTCGAGGATGAAGCCATGCAGGGTGATGACCCCTCTGTCTTCGATGGCCCAATCAGTAGCTATAAGGGCCGTCGTGCTGGCCCTCATGCCCTAGGCAGCAGCTGGGGTGCTGGCTCCCACCAATGGGAGGAGGGTGACAGCAGGTCCCCAGAGGTGGAGGATGCTGACTCGGGAGAAGACAGCCCATCCACAGAGGAAAGCAGTCAGTCAGAAGAGCCTGACACCAGCCAGTCAGAGAACAGTGCAAGCCGCTCCAAGGAGGACGAGGATGGGGAGGACAGCCCATCCAGGGAGGATGAGGACAGTGAGTCCAAGGAGAGCACTGCTGAACAGTCAGATGAAGAGCCAGGGGAGTCCCCAGAGGACATCTCCAAGGAGGTGGTGAGCACATCAGGTGAGCACAGCAGCAGCCGGTCCCAGGAAGAGCAGGAGGACCAGGAGTCTGACGAGGACAAGAGTGCACCATCCACACCTGACAGTGAGTCCAGGGAAGATGATGGCGACCAGAGCCTGTCCACAGAGGACACTACAGAGGAGTCAACGGAGGATGAGAATGACTCCAACCCTGAGGGGGATGAGCCAAGCACATCAACCGAGAGCCAGAGCGCATCACCAGAGGACGATGGCAGCCAAGAGGATGATGCAAGTGAGGACAGCAGGTCCACAGAGAGCAACATCAGTGAGTCTCAGGAGGATGATGATGATGAAAGCCACTCCCAGGAGGATGCCACCAGTGAGTCCAGCAGCCGTGGGGACAACAGCTCTCCGCAGAGCCTGGAGAGCGGGAGCCGCAAGCGGCGGCTGGGTGCCTACCGCAACAAGCCTGCTGCCGACTACGATGACAATGACTGCCAGGATGGGTACTGACACGTGTCACACAGGCTCACTGGTGCTGGGGGAGTGCGGGGGGAGGAGGGTTTAATTTATTTGCAATTTAGCCTGGCTGACTTCCTCCTGAGGAGATGCTGTGGGTAAAACAGAGGGAGGTTCACCATGGCTCGACCTGGGCACACTACACAGGGCATGAAGTGGGAGGTGATGCCAGACACAGGGAAAACATCAAACTGCAGTGAGAAAAAAACATTTCCTAAACCAAGAGCTCTGAGTGCCAGCAGAGGGATGCTACCCACTTGCCACATGGGCACAGTGGCAGCTCAGCACTCTAGGAGCTGCACCTGGGCATGCTGGGCAGGAAAGTCCCTGTGTTCACCCATTGTATTTACCTACCACTGCCCTAAAAGCATCTGCCCAGACTCCAATGGGAGCTTTCTGTTAGATCCATGTCCTGCACATAAGGAGGGAAAGAGGAAAAGCCACAGCTGGTGTACATGTGTGGTGCGTGGGCTCAGCAGTGCGTGAAGTACCACTTCAGGATGGAATGTATGTAATATTTTGTAAGAAATGTACAGAAAACACTGTATTGTATCCTTTTTGCACTTATATTTCAAAATTGAAATGTACCCTGTTGATTTCTTTAATTACCATTAAAACCATCACACTCCATAGTGGCATGGTCTGAAGTGTTGCTGGTTTTCTTTCTGGGGGGAGCTAGGTGCTGAGATTTGGGGTTGGATTGGAGTGAGTGAGGAGCAAGGGCCAAGCTGTTTGCACAGGGAGCCACGGCATGCTGGGGTGAGGGGGAAAGCAGAGGTTGAGACATGCTCCCAACCCCGATTTCCAGGCACCCCGAGGGCCACCCTTCCCTGAGGTGACACAGCAGTGGGGTGGAAAAGGTGGGAGAAGAACCTAACGAGCTGGGCCTGGGGCTTTGCTACATCACAGCCATCAACCTGCTGCAGTGTGAGTAGGGGTTGTTCTGCCTTCCTGAAGCACTATGAAAGAGATGCTCAAGAGCACCACTGGCTCTGGGTGCTCACAGGGTCTCCTGGTGCCAGCTCTCCTGCAGCACAGAGCTGGTGAGTGAGGATAAAGGGGTTGTTGTGGGATTGTAGATCATGGGTAAAGCTTCTACTCAGTGTTTCTTTTTTTCTCATGCAAGTAAACAACAGGTTATTTGTTTAAAATCCCACCCAGGCCCTGGTTGACGTGTGTGTGATGAGTTGCACAGTCATCAGTGGGTATCAATGCTGAGGGAGGAAGCTGTGGGTTGTTGCATAGAGGCACAATTTTACAGCATGGAGTTGTGGCTGTGCAGGGGACAGTCTCCAAGGGGTCAGCACAAGTGAGTGTATGCCTTTCATACAATTATAGAATAGTTAGGGTTGGAAAGGACCTTAAGATCATATAGTTCCAACCCCCCTGCCATGGGCAGGGATGTCACTGCTGAGTGTTGCAATGCCAAATTCAAGAGTCTGTAGAGGAATAATTTTTTACTACTTCTAGCAAAACTTCACTTAATTTGTAGGGTCTTTCCACCACTAGAAAAGCTGGGAGATGAACAGCTCCTGGGTTTAGTGGAACTTGTATTAATTTCCACTCTGTGTAAGCCCTTACTGCTCTGAAACATTGCTGCCTCTTTCCTAACCCTCTCTCCCCTGCCCCTCTGGTCCCCACTTTACAATGGCTACCTCAGCTGTGACTTGCCCCTTATTTCTTGGACCCCTTGCATTAGATGTGTGAGGAGTTTGGTATGCCATAAAGTTGATGATGCCTTGTCAGGGTGGTGGGTACCAAAATGCTGGTGCACAGCCCCATCGCTGGGGTGGAAGACAGCAAGCACGGGTTTGGTTGCAGCCCAGAAGCGCACAAACAGCCGGCTGACAGCTACTGCTTTAAGTTTGTAGCAGCGGTGCGTTTGCTGTCCCTCTGCGTAGCCGCGAGGTAGTGCTGCTGTAAAGTCTTCCGTGTCCAGTAAGCGGTGCTGCCGCGCAGGCAGTGGGGACGTTTCGGGGCGCTGGCTAGGACACGTCGGAAGTGGTGTTTGCATGGGGACAGCGGCTGGGGATAGGCACTGGGAGGGGGTTTTGGCGGAGGATCCCCTGCAGCTCTGCTGTGAGCCCAGCCCGTGAGCAGGGTGGCTGAGATGTCGCGAGGGTGAATGGAGCGAAACTGCTTCGTGAGCGCTGTGACTCTCTGCTTGTCCCCGTCCTTGAGTGAGCGGTGCTGGGAAGGGTGAGGACAAGTGAAGGGGAGGCGAGTGCGCGTCCTCCTCTTGGCTCGTGCATGGAGATTAAAACTGGATTGATTTGCTTTAGCTTGAGAGGGAGGGGTATTGTGCGTTGCAAATAGCTACGCAGCACCCGCTGCAGGCTGTGCTGGGGGGTAGCTGGCTATCCTCCCCTTCACATGGGTCCCCTCCACGTGCCTTCTGCGGTTACACGCATGTCCCCACCAGCAGCGCCAGGATTTGCCTCCCGCTGGCTGGCTGCTCCCCAAAGGCCGGGGGGCCGGTGCCAGAGCTGGCTGCTGCCTGCCAGTCGGGCTGGAATGGCTTCCCACGGGACTGTCACTCCTGGCATACTGGGGGGGTGTTGCCTTCCTGTGCCGCCTGTGCTGCACTTTGACAACACTTGTCTGCGAAGACAGGCAGATATTGGGGGACACTGGTGGCACCGGGCAGTCCCCATCAAATGCTATTCATCTCTGTGCGAGCAGGACTGTGAGATGTGTAAATATGATCCGTGTCAATAAAAAGACTAATACAGAATTAAGTGGTCTATTCCTTGTATGACC
>JASSUY010035280.1:0-49742 GCA_032466535.1 Forpus xanthops
CCCCATGGCAGCATCCCACTGCCACGGCAGAACCTGGGGTGAGGATGTCCCCAGGGCAGCATCCCACTGCCACGGCAGAACCTCGGGTGAGGATGTCCCCATGGCAGCATCCCATTGCCACCAGCGGAGGTGCTCTGTTGTGGGGTGGGCTTGTTCCAAGGGCATGGACATTGCATGCATGGGAGTTGTGCAAGCTCCAGGCACGTCAGGCTGGGCTGCTGTAGTGATTGCTGCCGTGCAGCCAGCACACAGAGAGGACAGAGGTTGGGCTCCAGCACCGTCCTATAGAATTCATAAGGGCAGAAAGCACTATGGGACAAGCATCAAACGAGGCGCTTCTGAGACACAGGCATCCATCGCTCAAGGTGCAGCCCAAACCACTGGTGGAGGAGTAGCCACCAAGTCTGAGCCCTACTCTGAGCTTTCATGAGACAAAAGTGTTTCCTTCCATCCCTTCACTAAGTCGGTACAAAGCTATCTCAAAGGTGCCATTGACACACACATACACACAAACGTGCGAAGCACAAAAGGCACCAGTCCTGAAGGCAGAAAGCTGGATTTCTCCCTCCCTTCTGTTGGTATCTGAGCAACACATTGGACACATAGTGAGAGGGTTCTCACCCTGCCTGGGCTGCAGTGACTTCCCCATGCTCTTTGTGGCTGAGCTAACAGCAGATCCCACCAGCTCCCTCCCCAGAGCTTCCAGACACTGTCCCAGTTACTCCCAGTTAGATCAGGTTTCATGAGCAGGGACCCTTCACTTTGGCAGACGAATTCCAGCACTGTGCACATGATGGCAAACACTGGCTCAGTAGTTTAATGCAAAGCAGGTTTGTGGTGCTCGGTGCAAGCAGTCCAGCAGTGCCCTGCACGGCACATCCATGCAAGCTGAGAAAGAGCGAGAGAAAAGGATGGAAATGGCTTTAAATAAGGGATTCCACCCTATGGAGATCCCTTTAATACTTCCTATGGGAATAGTTTCCTATGGGAATCGCTCCCGATTTCGCTTTCCCCCATGTGTTATACTATGAGGCAGAGGCAGCAGGATCACCATGTACCACAGAAAGAACTACATATTATAGCATCAGTTACTAGATGACAGACCACATGCACACATGCAAACAGCAGCAACCCGTGGCCATGAACACAAGTTGACATGTTCAGCGCTAGTGGGCTGTGAATGGTTTGGCTTTAAAAACACAGGGCACCCAGTGAACTTGCACCTTAAGCACGTGTCCCACTGCACCGGAGAGGGGCACGGTGGGTACCGCATCCTTCCATGGCTCTTTTCCCTACCCACATCACCATTCCCGGCTGGAACAGCCCAGCCTCACGCGGTCGTTCTCAGCCAACTCTGGCATATTCTGAGAGAAACCAGCACATGGTAAAACATTGCCCGGGAATGCTTCCCACTTGTGTGAAAATACCCTCAAGAACTGGAAAAACGTGTTGAATACAGCGCTGAGAGAGAGGCTCTTCAATAAACCCAGCAGCAGATGCTGGAAGGCAAAGCCAGGCTCCAGCCCCTGAGCCGCCAGCCCGGGGCTGGCAAACAACAGCCTTCCAAGGAATTAGCCCAGAAATCAGCCACAAGCCAAACTTGGCATCTCAGCTGCAGCGTCTGCACACACAGCAGCTGAATGGCCGCATGACCAACACCCCGTGGTCCACACACAGCCATGCTTGTTTGCACTGGCTATCCCGCCCGGAGCCCAGGGAAATAGTGGAGATAACAGTGGGACTGACTTGAACCTTTTCATAATCCGTTTGTTTGATAATCCATCTTTTCATTATCTATTTGTTCTGAAGGGGCTGGACCTGATACACCCTCTATCAAAAACAGAAGCTCCAAAGCACTGGAAGTTACTTCTCCTGAACCAGGATAAACTGAGGAACTGCAAAGGTGTCAAAAGCCCACTGAAGAACAGCAAACATTATGAGCCCAGTAACAAAACCACCTAGATTCTGACAAACAAAGGAACATGCAATCCATCACCCTCATCTCCAATTCCCTGCACATCGAGCAGACCTGAGCAGGTAAGCCAATGGAAGCATTCTTATACAGTGCCATGTACAGGCAGGAAATGGGCTATGGAGAATTGGTGATTCTCAAGGGATCTGAACCTGTGACTCACCGATGCAGGTCCTGCCATCCGTGTGCAGGCAGAAGCCTGGCTTGCATTCACAATAGTAGGATCCAAGGGTGTTGACACATCTGTGCTGGCAGCCCCCATTGTGAACCTGGCACTCATCAACATCTGCAGAAGAAGAGGGGAAAAGATTCAGGGGAGTGGGCATGATGGTCTGTGGAGCCAGGACTATTTATCATCTGCTGACTGAGTCCAGCCCGGAGGAATGAGCGCAGAGGGAACAGGATCACTATTTCATTATGTTCAATCAGTGAGGCTATTTGAGACATTTCAGGGCCAAGCATGCAATCGGTGAACAAAAAAAAAGACTCCAAGAAGCATCAGTTTGTCAAATGGCACAAACCATCCTTCATCTCACTCACCTCCCAATGGTCGCTTTTCCCATTTGCTCTAAGGTTATGGATTAATTAATGTTTTATACTTCTTTAGCCTTTATGTCCTGAAAACGGGATGAAATGACCATTTGCTGCTTATTACATGAGGAGCAAACCTAACATTTGGTGGGAGCAAACACTCCATGATACAGTGAGGCGAGGGGAGGGATGCGTAGCAGCAGAGGTTCTCATCCTGCCCAGGCACACTCATCTTCCCACAGCACCAGGAGCTTCCAGAGCTCAGCCAGGTGCCAAAGGTGAGAGGCTTTGCTGTCTCATTTCCCATCTCAGTACACGGCAAAGCATTTAGCACATTTCACACCTTTTATGGCTCTGGAACAACCCTGACGTGCTGCAGAAACGCAGCACAGTGGGATGTCAGGTATGAGCATCCTGTGCTCAGAATTGCTGTGAGACCCTGGAGGTGGGAAAGGAAACCCCTTAATGCCTGGAGAAAGTCACTACAATGTGTCTGCTCATCATTCAGACATTACTTATGATGAAGTCCATCCGCACCGCAAGTACAAACGGGGAGATTCTGACTGCAGCTCCAGCCTGGGGAAACCGAGGCAGCAATTCCTGCAGAAGGAATCCAGTCACGGCCACTTCTATTGGTGAAACCACAGCCTCCCAAGGCAAGGGGGGGCAGAAAAATCCCTTTCTCTGAGCCGGGAATATCTTCTGCCAAGTGCTGAGCAATCTCACAGGGCTGAAATGGGAAGTGGCCCATGAGCTCCTGGTAAAAACTCCTGCTATATTTTGTTACTGAAGCTTCCAACTTGGGGAAGCAGACAGCGGTGCGTTACAGAGAGCAAGATGCTCTCCTCTTCCACAGACCTTAAATTGCCTTTAAGTGCTGGGAGTATCTTCCAGAATTGAGATGTGGAAGAACGTTTGGAGCTCTCGGTTGCACAGTGCTAAGATGCAGAAGATTGTCAAAGGCAACCACAAGTTTCTAAGACATGAGACTCCCTCACAGGGCTGTGATTAGAAATAACAGGGATGTTTGTGGCTGCAGCTGCACAGTTCCTTGGATCCTGCCGTTTGCGTGCGGGTGCACACATAAACCTCTGCACTACCTTCAGAGGGTACAGGATCTAAGATCTGCAGCCAGATGGGGAAGCAGATCCCATTCACACTGCCAGCCATAAACCAGCCAGCAGTGCCTTTATCCATGCAGAGAAACCACTTCAGGAGTTGGTTTTATCCTTTCAGTGCCCTTTCTGCACATTGTGAAAACATCTTTAGCACACACAACTATCTCCCACCGGCACAGCGAAGCTGGATCCCAATGCAGAGCCAAGCTGAGCACTGAACCAGCGCCGTTTCATCAATGACTGTTACTAAGAAGATAAAGAAACATTTCCTCAATGAATCACAGCAGGGTGTTGCTCCCGGCTGTGTCTTTGCAAGCCAGCAGAGCAAAAACCTGCTCAGGCCTCACCCTCCTCTCCCAGCATCGCCTGTTCCCACCGGATGGCAGCTTACAGAGGGGAGGAAAAGTCCATCAGAACCACAGGAGAAGGAGAAACTCGACTTTGGCCGAAGCCACTGCGTAAATTCTGCGTGGGTTTGGTTGATTTTCCATTCATCAGGTTAACTGCCAACTAAATCATCCAGCAGCATGCAAAGGGGCAGGGTGAGGGCTGACACAGGAGGCAAAGTGGGAAAGGAGGTGCTTGACTCTGTCTTTGCTGCACAGTAAGGGTAGAAAATGACAGCTCTCTCAGAATACTTTTCATTAGGCCTCTTGCCGCTTAAAAAGTCAAAACCTGAGGGTCAGAGCACATGAAAATGATCCTTTCTGTCCTGGTGATCCCCACAAACCCCCAATCCCAACTGCAGGAATCCTGCTGCGCAAGGGTCCTCCTCCAGAGCTCTCCATTGGAGCTGAAGTCTTCATTAACCCAGCAGAAAAGAACAACCTCTGTAACGCCTTTTCTCATTCCCTGGGCTGTAGATTCTTCCTCTGGGCCTTTTACAAGGTTTGGGTATTTTCTTCCTATTTTTTTCCAGGATGCTTCGTTTTGAAAGAAGGGCAAATGAAGATTTTTGAGGTGAAACATAAGCTTCAAGTGATGCTCTGCAAAGAGCAATGCAAATCCAAACCAGCTTTCCAGGGGGGAAAGAATGCTGTGGCATGGGTCTGAGATGCCTGTCAGAGCAGCCCAGCTCTAATTAAATCATTCTCCTCTGCAAAGGCTGCACACAGTTTGCATGTTACAGAGCCCTGGAGCCCCGGATGCCCTCCCTGATGTCAGCAGGGCAGGAACTCACCGGGAGCAATGGCACAGCATCCATGCTCCCAGGTTCTTCGTCCAACCGCTCCCCAGCCTGCATGGTGGAAGCGTGTCCAGCCACAGAACAGCAGTTACTGTGACTTTGGGGCATTTCCACCATCTCTATGGGCAGAACTAGCTCTAATACACAAAATTGGCTCTGTTCTGCTTAAAAACAGGAAAAGTGGGGTTTAGGGAGATTTCGTATGGAGTTTTTTGGTCTGAATTCCAATGGCTGTTCCATTGCTTCATTTCAGCTTTAATCTGAAACCATGGAGAATTTACTGCCCAAAAAAGTTAGTGATGTGTTGAGTAAACTTCTTATTTTCACCCCATTACTCATACTCGGTAATTACACATCTCTTCTTTAAACATCTCTTCTTCCCCCGTTGTACTTTTCACCCTCTAAATCTCTGTAATTACAGAGGGCTGCCTCCATCCCACCTTGCCCTGGGAAAGCGACTGATCCTTCCTCACCCCCAGCCATAGAAACCCCCATCACCATCCCCCAGGAACCCACCACGTCCCATTTTCCCTTCTGGAGCCTCGCTTATCACCTCCTGCAGCAACACACAGACATTTCACATGCACTACACGATGGTGTGAGCACAGCGGAACCTCCCACCCTCTGCACCCCTGGCAGCAGGGCAGAGGTGTCATCCCTTTGGTTTGTGTCTTTGGAAATGGCACAAAGTTTGCCATAGCAAATTCAAACTCCAGGAGAAGTGCACAGAGAGAAGAGGCTCCTCTGGGGAGGATGCTCTAAGGAGGATCTGTGATTCCTGGTGGGGACCGATTGCTTTCAGTCCCCAGACTGCGGAGTTATGGGCTGCTAAGAAGAAGGAACCACAGTGATGGTGTCTTGGGGCCTGTTCCAGGTTTAAGAGGACCTTTTTGCCCTGCTCTGGCTCATGCTGGGGAATAGGGATTGTTCCTGCTCCACTGGACACTCTGGGCAGCTCTTGCCTGAGCCATGCCCAAGCACCAGAGTTCATCCCACAGCTCTGGACTTCTCCCTGCAATAGACAAGAGAATACAGGGATAGGAAAGAGGCAAGAGCTGCATTTCCCATGGGACCTGTGATGGCAGAGGCACCATTCCCAGCACATTGTCCCGGGAACAGGGAGGGTGCAGGTCCACTGCTCACCCCCAGCAGCAGCATCTCCAACTTGCCCCAGGGCTCACCAGGGAATGATTCACCCAGGAACGTAAACCACAAAGCAGCAGGATCATCACTGCAAGGGGTCATGCTGCCCTCGGTGCACGTCTTGGCAGCACAAAGACCTGAAACCCTACGTGCCGCGTTGCGAGATGCGGTTTGGGGCACGCCGAGGTTGTTTTTCCTATTGGAGAGCTGACAAAGTCTGTTTGAAATTAATACACCAAAGAAGGAAAATTAGAAGCATGCAGGCTGTGCTTCAGAGGAGGATGCCTGACACTGAGCAAGCAGAGCCTCGCCAGGCCGGAGCACACCAAGACAATGTGCTGGGATGCTCTGCCAGGACGGGTAGGGCAGAGGACACTGGCCAAAGCCCACCAAGGCAGACCTGAAAACCAAACATAGCAACAGTCTGGTGTGGGGCTTGGCTTATGGGGTAGGGAAACCTCCCTGCTGCTTAAGGAATCCAGAGTTCATGTCCCCATCCACAAGGACAGGCTCACCCGAGGAATGGCTGATGCTCTCATCAGCCTCATCCCTAATAGAAACAATCCATCAGACCTCAAGCACTGGCTATGTGGACCAACAGGGGTAATGCTGTGACCAAATGTAGGGATGATGAACACAGAATGAAAGAGAGGCGGGTGTGAGGAGATGACTTTGGTTAAGTGCACCCCCTGACCATGCACGGGTCCTTCGAGAAGAAACAGTGATTTACCTCTGACAAGAGCTCCGTGCCAGAGGAAAGAAAGTGGCAACAGAAGCCCTGCAAATTACTCAGTGTTTGGTACAGAGGCAGTTTATCTCCTCTGAAAGGCTGAGGAGGAGGAGACGGATCCCAGCTGGAAGCACAGGCAGCAGATACACTGCTCAGGTCCACTCTGTCTGGCCAAAGAGCAGTGCCAGGCTGTAATCCCTGCAGCAATTAGCCTGGATTACAGAGCAGGGCTGCAGGGAAAAGGTTAATAGAAATCCATCAAAATGTGAAGTGTGGGATTCAGTGACTTTATCTTTCCAGCACCAGTTTGTTGAAGCCAATTCAGCAGTTTTAAGGAGTAGACTGGAAGGAGACAAAGAGCAGGATGTTGGGCAGCCAGAGCCTCCACCAGTTCAGTGCACCAGATGAGAAACCAAACTAGACCAAGGAGCTCCACAGAGTGGTCTGGGCTATCATCCCTCCCAGGGCAGCTCCTCCTAGCCAGATAGGAGATGCCCATAGCTTTCCCATGTTTGCAAAGGTGCTTCGGGAACAGATGCACGGGTTCATAACAATCCAATGAAGTGAAAGTGTACCAAGGAGCTGTTCTGCCTCAGTCACTTGCTTTGTCCTCAGCTCACCTTTCTCTGCCTTGAAGCGCAGTGGCTGGGAGTTGCCCGGCTCCTTTCTGCTCACGGCTCTGTCTCTGGATGGTGCTGATAATTACTCAGGGATTACACAGCGCGGAGCAGAGGTGCACGCACCAACAGGCAGACAGCCTGCATTCGACTTGGTGTGCTCACCCACTCCAACCGTCCTCCATAGCTCTGTCTCACCCCCTTCCCTGTGCAGGCTGTTGTGACCAGAAGATGTGCATGGTCAGAGGCACATAGCTGTGGTCCCTGTGCCGTGGCAGGTGCCCCTACTAAGATACACTCTGGGATGTACCAGCTATGCTCTGTCCTGTTTTCTGACATGCTTTAGATGACCAGGGAGAGAATAACCCCAATCCCTAGAATAGTTCAAGGCCAGGTTGGAGCAATCTGCTCTAATGGAAGGTGTCCTTGCCCAGGGGACAGGGCTGGAACTGGATGAGCTTTAAGGTCCCTTCCAACACAAACCAGTTTGGGATTCGATGATTAATAACAAGGTACTAGGTCTGCATGACTGTGACAACTTAATGCAAGTCCCCAGCAGAGCACAATGATCTCTCCCGTAATGGTGAGCTGCAATTAGCCACTCCAAGGACCCAACGGGGCACTGTTTGTACACAGAAGGCACGTTAAGGCACTCGAGGCCTCCGTGAAGTGCACACTGCTGTTACACACACCAGCCCTTCCTTCTCCATCCATACAATAAAACTGCCAATGAAACACACACAGAGCAGTCTCTTGTGCTTG
Source organism: Forpus xanthops (assembly GCA_032466535.1). Classification (NCBI taxonomy): domain Eukaryota; kingdom Metazoa; phylum Chordata; class Aves; order Psittaciformes; family Psittacidae; genus Forpus; species Forpus xanthops. The sequence goes on from JASSUY010035280.1 coordinate 8,060, forward strand.
CTTTGCTGAAACACGGCTGCGTAGAAGTCAGGGGCCTGGCAAAAGGGAACTCTCCTCCAGTAAACCAGCACACGGCGCTGTTAAAGTCATGCGATGCAGAGTGCCTGCTACTGCCTCTTGAAGAGGAGCTCAAGCAGCGAAGAAAAAGACATCAGCCAAATCCACTGCAAATATGAAGTTTAGGATGAGCAACACGACATCCCGAGCTGGGTCTCAGGAGCTTGTCCTGGAGAAGGCGCATGAGCTAATGGAGTTGGATGGAGACAGCACATGCGATCCGAGTTCAAGACAAACATCTGATCTATAAATAACAAACCAGCATCTCGCCCCCTTTCTGAAGGTCTGGCTTAAATACACCAATATCACTTTTATAACTGACTGCTCGGGGCATTTATTTATTAGCATTATCTCATGATGAAACAATGCATTCCTCGATGTCTCCATTACTCACGAGCATACAAAGTCTTTAGCAAATGTCGTGCACTCTCCACTATTCCCTAAACCTTCAGGAAACCACAAACCTTTGCTGACACGGAGGCAGCTGAACAGGAGGAGGCAGGACAGGTTCGTGTGTGCTCACAGAGCTTACACCTCGCTCGGCAGCCCCATCACCTTCACACATCAGCCACTGCAGGGGAACGTTCTACAGAGCCTATTGGGAAGCAGCAATGGGAGCTGAGTGACTGCATCCATCCACCTGCTCCGGGGGAAGCTCAGGCTGGCCAAGCACTGCACCCCAACTGCCTTGGGCTGCCTCTGCTGGGGATTGAATTGACCAGCCCCTGCTCAGTGGGACTGCTTCAGCACAGAGAAGTCACTACAGGACACGGCTCGGCCAGCTCTCGCCCCTTTGCTCCAGCTCCTGACAGTACTTACTGCTGCCAGAGCGTTCCCTGTACACCTAAACCAGCAATGAGCAATGCTCCCACCTCCGCAGGACTGCTGTGCAGCACACAGAGCCCAAACTCAGTCTTGCAGAGCGAAAGGCACTCTCTTTAGACTCAGAATCCCAGACCCAAGCCCCATCCAACCTGGCCTTGGGCACTGCCAGGGATGGGGCAGCCACAGCTTCTCTGGACACCCTGTGCCAGCATCGTATTCTTCATAATAAAACACTACTGTATTTGCTTTGTTGTCCCAGACCAGGATGAGATCGTTTGGAACTGAGTAAAAACCTAATCTGCACACCCTAACCACACACATGAGGTAGTAGCTCACAGTAGCTACTCTTAACCAAGCCAGATTGCTGCACATCAACTGATGGAGAGATACTCCGGTTTCTGTCCCCGAAGCAACCCCTCAGAACGACAAACCCGTCTGTGATAACGCAGAGGTGGCTCAGATACAGATCCAAGCCGGTCAGCAGATCACCCCCCCCCCGCCCCAACCCCTCGGTTTCACTGCCCCCCACCTCCCGCATCCCCCTGCCCCGCTCCGTACCTGGCCGAGGCGGGGGTCTGCCGGCTCCGTAGCCCGCCCGCCCCGCGTAGCAGGGGTAGCAGCTCCTCCAGAGGTAGTGGTAGTGATCGCCGCCGGCCCCGGGGATGCTGCCCAGGGCGGCCACGCACCACAGCATCCCCCAGAGCCCCATGGCTCGCGGGGCAGCGCGGCTCCCGCAGCCCCGCACCGCTCTCCCTGCGGCGGACGGGAGGAGGGCTCGGAGCGGCGCGGAGATGCCGGAGGAGCGGCTCTGCCCGCAAACGGACGGTCCCCACCGCACCGCCCCTACCCCCGCCCCGCAGGTGAAGCCAAACCCGGCCGAGCCCTCGGGAGGGGCCCCGCGGGCGGAGCGATGCTGGCGATGGGGCGGGCGGCGCTGACGGGCGGCCCCGGGGGGCAGAGCGGGAGGGGGGCACTTCCCGGAGCCCCGACTGCCCGGATCCAGGGCTCGGACAGCGCTGGGGCCGGAGGACGAATGCCGGGGACACCGTCGGGGCGGACGGAGCGGAGCAGCGGTTGCGGCCCGGGGCTCGTCGTGACCTGTCAGAGGGCAGCATCTGCCCCCCCGGCCCCGGGGGCTCCGGCAGAGCCCTTGGCCGGGAAATGAAACCCCAGATACGCGCGAGGAGCGACCACAGAATCCCATGGGCACACGTCTGAGCGGCAGCGGGGTCGGGTTTGCAGCAGATCACAGCTTTTCCCCGGGTACCTGATGCCCTGTTAAGGATCACACCTCCCCACGCAATGAAACTGCCACAGGCAGAAAAACCTTCACCGAGCTGCCCTTGAAATCATGAAACCATCAAATCCATCACCAAATTTAAGCCCAAATGAGGAACAGCCCCTCCAATGAAACCCATAACGTCACCGCTTCCTGCGAGATGGAGCCTAGAACTTCAGTTTACCTTTTTCATTAACAAGAAGCACAAATGGCTGCGTGGATTTTCCAAGGACCAGCTCAAAAGCTCCCTTTAGCTTTCCGGAGTGTTTTGAAACAATGTGCTTGCAGGGCTGAGCTGGGCCTGTTACCCTGTACCGGTTTAGCAGTGTGATTTGGCTGTAGTGAAATCCCAAATTAAAACTTGTGGTTTAGGCTGCAATGAATAGAATTCCATGAAAAGCTTTTGTACCACGCAGAGAAGCTGAATCCAGGAAGAAAATAACAATTTAAGGCTATTACAGAATCATAGAATCAACCAGGTTGGAAAAGACCTTTAAGATCATCAAGTCCAAGCTTTACTCCTGGACTGCCAAGTCCCCCACTAGACAATGCCTAACCTATTGCTGCAGTGCCTTCCAGAGGAAGGCAGGCTCTGCTCCTAAGTCCCTTTTATAGAGTGCTCCAAGCAAGAGCAGCTTGCTAACATTTCAGCTCCTCTTAACAGTGCCCACCCATTGCAAGAGCTTCTCATGTGGAGTTCACCAAAGATATCAGAGAGGATATAGGGCAGAATAGGGGCAGGAGGAGGGGAAATGCAGGATGCGCATTACCAAGAGGCACCAGAAACCACGCCAGCACTCCCTATGTCCCCCAGTGAACCATCCCTGGTTGCATTCCTACGCTGCCATCCTATCAGAAACCCCCTTCAGATCCACCACATACTTCATCCAGTTAAAAATAACACCGTGCCAGACGTTAGGAATTGTCATTGCTGCCCCATTGGGGGCCTTGGGAATTCTCCTGCCGAGCAGCGACATTGAAGCTGGTACAATGGCCAGTGTTGACATCTTTCCTGCGAGCGTTTCCAGCAGTGTTGACACACAGAAATGGCTATTGCCACAGAGCTATGACAAATGGTGCAGCCCCACTTCCTCAGCTCAGCAGTGTCACCGAGACATCGTCTGTCCGCAATTAGCCTTGCCTGGAACGCAGATGAATCACAGCGAGCACAGCTCTCCCAGGGTCCACAGGCGCCAACTGAAGGGATGCTGCCACTGGCTCCATGACCTGGAGATCCCTCCTACACGGGCACACGCAGCTCCCAATGAAGCCCTCACTCCTTGGCCCGCAGAAGCGACCGCTGGCACAGGCAGTGCTGCTCAGCAGCGCCTGTGACAAACTTGTTCAGTCTCACAATTCCTCAGACTGTTAAACAACCCCAAAGAGCGCTCAGACTTTTCCAGACAGCTCCGGCCTGGAACACACGGACCAAAAGTACATCAGGCTCGAACATAAACCGAATTCTGCTTATGTAATAAGTTATGCTTGGCCAGGTTCGAGCCAGCTTGAGCTTCCTTGTCACCTAATTTACTTCAGCTGATTAAGTACTAAGAGTTGGTTTGAGTATGGCAACACATTACAGTCAGCAGCAAATCATTACTGCTTCCTGTGGACTTAGCTGGGAGAGGGTTCTTTAACCAGGGAGGGAGCTGGACCGAACCCGTCCCTCTCGTGGAATCTCATTCAGATTCAGCCTCAGCATTAATAAATTGCCATGAGGACCTGAACAAGTTACAGCTGATGATGTGGTGTTTCGCAGTTCAGAGACTTGTTACGTCCCGGAGTTAATTCATCCCTGCACAGACGTGGGTCAAACCAGCTTATGTGAATGTGAGTGCTTCTGTCTTCATCCAAAGATCACCTAAACCTTGAAACAACTTTCTTCTGATGCTTGAAAGGATTCTACAGTTAAAAGGAAATGGCTAAATGGAGAATATAAAAGAGGGCAGAAACATACAACAGGGGAGGAGAGCTGAGAGAAGGGGTTGAGGGGGATTCTCAGGTTCCCTCTGTCACTTTGTGTGCTGTATACCACACACGTGGCACATGGCTGGCATTGATGCTGGCTCCTGCATTCCTGTGCAGAGAGGAGCAGCAGTGATTTGTGCTTCGCGAGTTCTGTTGCAGCATCTTTTACCTGCTGCCCCTTCCAGGGCCATATTTTGCCCATTCAGGGTCAGCTTTCACCCTCCACTACATGGGGCTACTGGAAGCCAGGTTTTCTTTCGTCTTATTCATCAATTTTAACCAAGGAAGGTACCACAGAAGTAGCTTAGAGGAAGAAACATCCCTAATGTTATCGCATGACGTTGTGCAGCAGGAGCACAAGAAGGCATTGTCCAAAGAGCACTTGAGCTCACCTAGAACTTACACACCTCAAACTATGTTATGAAAAAGAAAACCTGCTTGTTTCCTGTCAAAATCCCAACCCGTGAGCTCCCAAACCACTCCACAGATAGCAATCCCATGACAGATAAAGTTACAGGAACACTGGAGATGCTCATGGCGCAACCATCCTGTATCCAACAAAACAGAAACCCTCTCCAAGCACTGTGTATTATTGATGCTGGTAAATCACAGGAGCATTAGCAGTGTATAAAACACATTCCCTTCTTTGCAACTCTAGATCACCAGCACAGGCTCAAACCATGCAAATAAAGATGAGAGCTGGTACCATCCAGGGACTCAGGGCCAGTATGAAGTGAGCTGGTCAGACAGATGGGTACAAAAAGGAGCAAATTGGCTCCTTTCCTGGTAGCATCAGCAAAGCAGCCCAGGACTGAATAAATCCAAGGGAGGATTTTCTTTTTAACAGTAATCCCTTTGGCTCAGAAGGGGAAACAGACCAGAGAGCCAAAGGCTGCTGCTGCCCGTCTGCCTCTTCATGGCTGAGCCCAAGCCAGGAGCCATCCTGTAAGGTACCAGGAGAGGTCTGAGCCAGCCTTGTGCACACACACATACATGCAATAGACATATCCCAACCCCATCCCGTTGCAGGCAGTGGGATCCTGTAGCTCAGAAGATGCTGTGTGTGAGCATCTCACCTTGTCATTGCAGCTGACAACCACGACCATGTCTGGACAGACAAACATTTCCATGTCTTATATTTCCTACGTTTCTTTCCTGAGCTGCAGAAGAACATTTACATTCATTTTAAAACCAGTCATCAGCCAACCCTGATATAAAATGAATTCCCTTTTTTGCCCTTTGCTCCTGCAATGGGATCCCCCTCTTCCCATATTTCTACTGAGAGTAGACATAACTCAACATAACTTTAACCAATTCAGGGCAGGAAAAGCAGCCAGCTCCCCCTGAGCTGTAACATCCCTCTGTTTCTGAACAGAGCGTTGGTTGGGAAGTCCTTGTGCAGCCATGAGCTGGGTTTTGTTCAGAAGATACCCTAGCTTAGAAGCAGACGCTGGTTAGTGGTGGTTTTCTGCCTCCCCACACAAAGCATCCCGCTGATGTTATTCCATAGCTATTTGTTTAGCAGATCCTTCTGCGAGGAGGACTCTGAAGAGGCCAGCTTGACATCACCCCGAGCCAGGAACCGAGTCACAAGGGTGAGGCAAAGTGAACTGCAGGCCTCTGAACCCACGGCTCTGCTCCTTTGACCACCCTTGGGAGAGACGCAAGGTCCAAACCCTCCTGCCCAACACAGAGCCAACAACAGGCTCCAAATATCTAAGCTCATGTTTTGAAGCCTCGGCTGCTTTATTCAGGCTCCATCAGGACTTTGACCAAGAAAAGCTGAATATTTTGCAAACTGTAGACATTAATCAGTGCCTTCTGTCTCTGCCGAACTCGTCCATCTGTACAAACAAGGATCTAATCCCCTCCACTCTTCTCCACATGTGCATGAGCACTTGGGGTACGGGGAGAGTTCATCTGGTATGAATATGAAATGAATGTGAAGAGTGGTGAGTAGAGCAGGGTCCACCCTACCCCAGCATTATGGCTGATGGAGAAGGGCAGAGTGGAGAGAGGATACCAAACACCCGCTTTGTGGTGTACAGAGATTTGCACTTGAGCAGGAGTATGTGAGGGATGCGGCGCAATGCAAATCCTGGCCTCAGTTAATTCAGGGCCTAATCTTTTCCATGCTCTTTTTTAGTGAAACGAAACCTGCCGACAGAGTAAATGCTCACAGAAGGAATAAGGAGGATGATGGCAAAGGGCGGTTGCCATCTCCGCTGCAACAGGGGGAGATAGGGCCACATGCCAGCTCCGCGGGCACAACTAATTACAAGTAATTCCAAGCATATATACAAAGGGATTGACATTGTCTCCTCTAAAACCAGAGAAAAAGGGATTGTTTGTTTCCACCAAACCCCTGAAGCTCTTAATCATCCAAGGAGCTAATCCTCATCAGGGGAATTCTGGGGAAACTGGAAATATTTGAGCTTGGCTAAGATAAGGGCAGAGCTGTTTATTTCACACATCTCGGCAGTGGTACGGAGCCAGGAAATACTTCTCCGTTATTTTCAACAAAACAAGACAAATGTACCAAATTGGCAAGAAAGTGACATTTTTGTGCAGAATTCTTTCATGTCCGAGCCGAGCGCCACAGGAATGGCTCTTTCCCCATTTGTCAGCAATCTTCCTTAATTATTTGGAATACTTTGGGATTTCTGCTAAGCCAACCACTGCTGAAAAGATGCAATAAGCCCATCACAAACCCAGGATCATCCTAAAGCAATTCTTGGTACCCTGCAGCAGGCATCTCAGCGCTGCGCTGGAGCGTGTGTCTGCAGCACCAGCAGAGGCGGCCGTCTCCAGTGCTGCCAGTGAATCCTGGAACTGCAATATCCTCCCCAAAATGCATTTATCTCGCTCTTGGCTCTGATAAGCAAACAGCTGGTTGCGTTTCTCTGACTCTCTGCTCCAGCCGACTCAATGATAACACCAAGGAGAAAGGGATAGGGAATCCACACAGTGCGGAACAGCAGAGTCAGGCTGCGGGAGGTGAAGCCACACGATGTGAGGCTTCCTCTGAGTTCTGCAACACCAAATCCCATCTAGTGCTTTCCTTTCACAGACACAAAGCTGTGCCTTCGCTTTCACTTTGGTTGTAAACAGGGGATTTAAAGCGGAAGGCAGGGAATAGCATGATGATACAGACTCCAAAGGAGAAATCCCACTCTTGAAGCAGTAAAACACCATCGGCTTCACCAGGACGAAGATCTCGCCCTGAAAACATCAATTCTATCTGTGTGAGGCTTTCCTTCTGCGCCAGGTTAGATGTGGCTGGGAGCAAGCTGCTCTATGTGGCAGGAGGTTGGAACTGGATGAGCTTTAAGGTCTCTTCCAACCCATTCCATGGTTCTGTGACTGCCACATCCCTAAGCATGAGAGCCCCGTGGACGGATATAAAGCATCAGAGCACATAGGACGTGAAGGAGGAGAGGAAGAACCCAAAGGGCTCTCGTTTGGTGACATGGACCCCCTGTGCAGCCCTGTCCCTACCTGCACACGCCTTCCCATCCTGCGCCAGGCTCAGCCCCGCTGGGCACTTGCAGTAGAAGCTCCCGATGGTGTTGCAGCATTGGGACTCACAGCCACCGTTCCCCACCTCGCACTCATTCACGTCTGCAGGAGAGAAGGGAGCACAGTGAGGGTCAGCTCCAGAGCAGGACACCGCATGGGAGCAGAGCCAGTGATTCCATTACAGCTCGTTCTCCTGCTGTCAGTCTTCCCGGCCAAAATGAACCCCCTCATTACACACCCAAACACCTCAGATGTCATAACCCAAAACATTCCTACCTGGATGAACACAGGCGCTCACGTGGTTAAGGATACATTTGTAATCACAGCACATTGTAATGTCCATCGCGTTCATGACAACGAGGAAATATTCCTTGCATTAAAAATGGCTTGCTTTAGAGGCTTGACTTTCTCGCCCTTAATCAGAGTGCAGAACCACTACACCTTCACACTAAAACCCCTTCCAATGCACCACACAAGCTGCCTGAACAACATTACCCCTATGAAAGCCAAACTCGAAACTGAAAGCGATTGAAACAGCCCTGATTTTCATTTCCTATCAATTGTAACTCAAGGTCAGAATAAATCCTGCTGCCCTACCAAAACCAGAGATTTCTCTCACCCTCAGCAGGGTGCGGGCAGAGGCTTGAGGGAACATGGAACACCTTTCTTGAATTACCTTTTCCAGGGTACACTCGCAGTGTAAAAGGAGGACTCCTCACCTCTCTCATTACCTAACCACAGCACTCCCTCCACTCCTCAGCTTAGCTGGGAGCCCAAAGGAGCCAAAGCCTGTGTCTCCCCAATAACACTGAAGCAGCAGCCATCTGAAATCCATCTGTGAATCCCTGCTCCCATCCCTGGGAGAGACAGGAGAAGCTCAGCCAGGATCTGCCTGCGGAGTGGCAGAGGGACCACAGACTGGCAGTGGGATGAGGAGCGACCCTTGCGCCACATCAGCATTAGGCCGTTCCATTATAGTCAGTTACAGATCAGAATCAACCCCTGATTAGGAAATGCCAAGTTTGAGTTAAACATGTGGAATATATGGGGAGGCTTCAGAAAGATTTATCAGTTGTTGGCAAACTTCTGACATTTGGCACTAAGCAAAGCACTTTAGAACTGTATCTGTGCTTCGGAAGCTGCTCTGTTTCTTTGCTCTGTAAAGAAGCATTTCCTTCTGAAAAGAAAGTAGAAAAATGGAGACAAATATGGGTTTAAGGCATTTGGGCTGGAAGGAAGAATAATGAGCTGTGGCTTTGCCAGGAGTGCATGCTTCAGCTATACTGTACTCTGTACATTTCCTTCTGCTACTGCAGATAAATCTTGGTTTCTGCTGCTCACCCAGAGCTCGCTGTCTGGCAGGAGCCAGCCCTGTTTCCAGCCGCTCTTAGCTTGGAGCCCAACTCAAGCTCTGCTGCCTCTGTGGCCACAGCCAGAGAGAATCCCTTGACAAGGCATGGGGAAGCAGCCAGGTGAGATAGTGCACGCTGGTTTAAATCAGTGGTTCCCAAAGCGCGGACCACGAAGCAGTGCAGAGTGCCCGGGTACCATCTGTGCAGGCATGAGAACACAGAGCATCACAGGAAATAGGACCTTCGATGCAAAGAAAAGGGGGGCATGGAGCTGCACACACATGGCACTCAGGGCACAGTAACCAGCAGGGATGGGGACAGGGATGAGGACAGGAATGGGGTGGGGATGGGCAGAACCCCACCATGCCCTGAGCATCCACTGTTGTCTCCCAGCAGCACTTCCTTGCCCAGGAGGCATCCCTTGCAGTGATGCTCTTTATTCAGTATAGACGAGGCCATAGACCCCTCCTGTGAGAACAGTAATAAAAGGTGGCCACGGGTAGCACGTAAACTTGTCAAGTCACAAGGAATTAAACGTGTTACCAGCCAAGCACAGAGTCAGAGAAGGACAGTGATCAAAACAAGGCTGCTGTGATCAAAGAGGCGCACTGTTTCATTCCCTCGGCCTCTTCTCATTCAGCCCTGTCTGGGCCCGGAGCTCTGTAGCTGCTTTGGGAACACCAGACCGTGCAAGCGGTGTTCAGGAATCCCAGGACCTGCTGGAGCTTAGCTAAATCCCATGGGTTTATATCTGCTTAATCCCCTCACCGCAGCCGCCGCCAGCGCTGGGAGAGCCCCATTCATTCCAACCGCTTCCTGTAAGACAGGTTCCCGGGTGGTTGGTGGCACTCCTCTCCAGTGATGGGTTTTCATACCTGAGGTGTTCACAGTGTGAAGTCAGTAACTCCGTAAATCCGGGTCATATCTTCAGGGGTTGTGGCTGCTGAAATGCGGTATCTGTTTGACAAAAGGTGTTACCCTCACAACTGCAAGAGGAAGAGTCTCCTAAACCAGCGCTGAGAGGTAACTGCTCACCAGTTAAAGGCTCTTCTGTCTGCACCAAAGACTTACATCTGTTGTCCCACTGTGAGCTGCTATCAAGCCAGATGCCAGCTCCTGCAGCTGCACTAACCGGTGGCAGGATGGATCCTGTTCCATGCGTCACAACAAAAGTGATTCTAAGTGAATCTGTGAATGATGCTCACAAACACAAGAGCAAATCCCTGCTCCTGCTCTGCCCTGTGCTCCTGCATCCGTTATCACACAAGTTTTCTTCACACAAACAGCTCTGCTGGATGGACACATTGATGGGGCAATGCTGTATTTCAAAGAAATGCTTCCTGATTGGTTATGGGGAGTGGGGGAATTGAGAAGTGAAGGCTTAAGAACCTGAAACCCTGATGCCCCAGAAGCTAAAAGGGCAGCTGGAGGCACTGCAACCTCTGTCACGCTGCGTTAGCCAAGGCAGGGCAGTGAGAAAGGGTGATGGATTTGAAGGGCCTCTCACAATGCAAGCAGCATGCTGGGAACATCCAGGGAGACGTCTGTGGTCCAGACTTTCTCTGTCTCGGTCCTGCTCATCCTCACAATGGTCCATGGTCTCATAGGCCTCTTGCTCAGCCTCTCACACATCTATTGCTGCGGAGGAGACCCTTCTGAGGCCATCAATCCAGACCGTGACCTTATAAAGGATCAGACAGAAACCATAAGGGGAGAGAGAAAGAAGTCTTAAGCACCAAGGCAATTCGGGCAATCTGAGGTACGTTTCCTCAAGTGAATACCAGCAGCAAAGAGCAACGGAGAGCGGATAGCCACCGAGCTCAAAGGGTATGTGCTGGGTGCAGCCGGACTCCAGCATATTTGATGGGGTTTATTTTATTACTATGACTGTAGAAAGCTCACTTTAATCTTAACTAGCCGCAATCTCAGCAGCTTCCCCCTAGGTTTCCCCTGAAGATGCAGCAAGAGCAGGAGTTGCCTTTCCCTCCATGGTTTGTAATAATAGGCTCTGTGGTCAGGCTCTGCAAACACTGCTTTCCGTTCCTGAGAGCTTGTATTTATCAAAGCATTATGAAACTTCCTTTCCTGACTGAAACATGCAGTCTGTAAATAAAACAAGGAGCGCCCTTCATCCCAACTCACCCCACACTTCAGCATCACCACTATAACACACATGCTCCCATCCTGGCTTCTCATGGAAAAGCAGCTGAGATACAGCCCATTCTTGTTCCAAAAAGGGGAAGAGGCTGAAAGTCACTACTTTGCTATCATCCATTCAGGGTGGTTTGGCCGTCCTGAGTCATAAGATCTTTGGACAAAGGATACCTTGAAATCACAGTCCACCCCCAGCACAGAGTATGAGGTTTATTTTGCCAGGCAGCAATGAATCAGCTGTCACCACCGGCCATGTCATGGGGAAAGAGCAAGGAAAGGTTGGTCCTAAATCAAAGCTGAACCTCCCGAAGCTGCGAGCTAACCAGGAGCAGCTGTGCTGGACTCGCTCCTCAGCTCATACGTTACTCCCAGGAGGTTGTGCATCTTTGAAGCAACCCATTAGTACTTCAGAGAGGTGTGAGGCTGCACAGTTCCCCCACTGGCTGTGCTCCACTTACACTGCAGGATCAGGCAGGGGTGCCAGATGCCACCAAAAGGTACCAACGTTCTCTTCTTTCCCCCAAGGAGCGGTGCATTAGGAGCCAAAGGCTTTCCTGTGGGAAGCAGGAATTGGGGCAGGTCGTGTCACTGACCCACCAAACCACACTGGGTGCTCAGAGCAGCTTCACTGGCTGGTGCAGCCAAGACCCAGACTGAGCCCATGTTCCTGAAATCACTGCCCTGCATCGATCATTTGTGACAGCATCAATGCTGCCTTGAGCTTCACCCAAACTCGGTTCAAGTTCACTGAAAGGACTGAGCCTCTCAATGCACGTCATTCTGCCTAAAGCCTGAGGCCTGTCCAAACCCCACACTACAAACCCAGCCTGAGGACTGTGAGCATCACTTGGCCTTGGCTATTGCACATTTTCCTCCAGGACAAGGCTGGGGAAGGAAAGAAGCTGCATGTGGGCAACAGGAAGCAGAGGATAACCCTGGCTGGAGCACGCATGGTGCTCCACTCGCTTCTCCCTGCAGATTCCCTGCACACCCTGGAAACCAAGTATGGGTCGCCTGGAATCGCACCCACAGGCTCTACCTATACTTGACTTCCAAGGTCACGCACAGCTAACATCAAGGAGCTCACGGGAACAGAACAATGTCTTCCTGTTGTCCATTACTCTGCTCCACCAGAGCCCAAGAGCACAGGCACATTCCCATTCAGACTTCTGTTATCACCTCACTTTTCCAGCCCTGGGCTCCCTCCGGGCAGTAATCCCTATGGGTGGCAGGGCATTGCAATACCTGATATCCACATTCATTATCTGCCCACCTCTGCAGTGCCCAGGCAAGCCAGAAACAACCTTCAGAGTCCTGTGATAAACTCACCACTGACCTGTATGATCCTCCCCACATACAGCCTAACCTTCAAACACCGGGCGAAGCAGCCCATGACTTGTGAAGTGGGCTGTGGAATGAAAAGAAATACATCATCTTAGTGAAAGAAAAGACAAAAATGAAAACCTGTCCGTGTTTTTAATCAGCTTTGCAGAGGAATCCTTGGAAAGTTCAATCACAGCCAAGTAATCCCTGTGTTTCCATGAAACAAAGAACATTCTCATACAGCTCTTTAGCCTTGTGCCTGAGCAAGAGCTGTTTCAAACATATTCCCTGTCCCCAGCAGAGTCCAAATCCCTCCCAGCACCAGCAAGGGCAGTTCCCAGCTCTCCTCTGAATCATGCCTCTGCACCATCCAGCTCTCCTCTGAATCATGCCTCTGCACCATCCAGCTCTGCTCACCTGCACTCATCATCCTCCCAGCACTCAATGGCTCGGAAGCATCCTTTGGAAGCATCCTTCGAAATGCATCACCGTGCTGCTCCTGACCCCTGAGGGATCTGCATCGTTGTGATGGGGTTTGGAGTTCCAGGTAAACCTGGCTTAATGGAAAGCTGAGCCTCAGGAGCCAGGCTGAGCACGATGGGGGCAGTCCCCATCCTGCAACCTCTGGCATTCACAAACTCACTTGGACACCTTTAGCTAGGAAAGGCTTGGAATAAACCACTGATACCCACAGGTATTCCTATTCCTGATGAGAACCCTCACATCAGTTTAAGGAGAAGAGAATTCCAGCACATCTGGTATTTATCTGTGGAAGTTACACACTCCCACATGAAAGCAACCATCCACTTAAACCGACAACAAAAGCCCCACTTTGCCATCTGCCTTCGGGCTAAGAGACCATTAATATTCACAGTCTATTGTCAAGCAACTTTACAAGGGCTTGTAAAAAGGCCCGAAGGAAGCTCAGATGCCAAGAGGCCCCAGTTTTGGAGCTAACCATGAACAATGGCTGTGCCTTTCCAGCACACCGTGAAGGGACAGTCATGTCCCAGCTCAAAGGCACAAACACCAGCTCAGTTTTGGGCACTCAGGGCAGAGAATGTGACCCCTGACAGAACAAGGCACAGTCTTTGTACTTTGTTCGGATGACCCACAGGAGGTCAGTGCACTCCAGGCCACATCCCAGCTGTTTGCAAGGAGGATCAGGGTCTTTGGTGACACGGTGCCAACCTCATCCTTATCCAGGTGAGGTTTTACAGGGCTTCGTTTCCCTTGGTTGAGTAAAACCACCAACGTGCCATGTGAGAGGAGCTGGCAGGACATTTCCTCATGAGCCATTCCCAGCTCTCCCCGGCTGAGGATGGCAAAGCTGGGAAGTGCTGCGGTGGGAAAGCTGGATGAGCATCACCTCCCCTCCCAGGAGGGAGGGCTGATCGGGCATCGCTCACTGCAGCTGGCCTGCATCAGCAGAGTGCCAGGAAAGCACAACCGTGGGATCCGGGCTGGGAACGTGACGGTGCCAGCGCCAAATTCCCTCTGGGAACTGGGAAATAACGATCAGGATTTAGGCTGCAATTCTCATTGTGACTTCTCTGCGGAGCCAAAAGCCCCCACTGCGCGGGTGGGTTTGACTCTCATTGCTCTCCCCAGTCCTTTATGTCCACCTTTTTCCCCTTCCAGCATCCAAGGAGGCTCTGGCGCTGTCGGGACTTTTCCCACGAGCCGCAAGAGGGACCCAGACGCTGCTGTCTCTTTGCCAACACCGGGATGCTGCACCTCAGCCGAGAGGGAGCGAGCGGGAAGCAGGACCTCAACTCAAGCAGCCCAGGCTGAGCTGTCTTCATCCTTGTTCCTCCTGCTTTCAGCAGCCCATTTCCTCACTTCGGATAGAGCAAACGGGTTGGAATCGTTCCCAATGTGCACGGAATGTGCTGCTGGGACTCTTCCTTCTGCACACGTCTCAGCAGCTCACAACCTCAGACAGTTGCCCACCAGCAGTTAAGTACTGGCAGCTCCCTCTACTCGTTCTTCACTTAAGCACATCCTTTATTATAAATCCAGGGGAGCGCACCTCTGAGATGTGCTGCACGCTCCGAGCAAGGCAGCTGCGCAGCTTCCACTCCCCTCCCCTGTGAACCATCATCCCAGGAAAACAGAACTCCTTATCTGTAAGGTGCAAAGGTCACATCCTCAGCTGGCTCAGCCCCAAATACCTCTCAGCGATGCTGACCCGTTGTGAACACAGACAATCATCAGGCGGGATGCGGTGTAACCGGGTGCCGGACACTTCTGCTCCATGATGCTCCAGGGACCCGGAGCCAGCGCATTCCCTCTGGCTACAGGAGAGGTCCAGTGTCAATCTGGGCTTCAGGAACAATGCTCATTGCACTGAATTGCTCAGTAGAAGAGTGATTTTGATTCTGGCTTTTGGAAACTGCCTGTCCAACTTGCCAGCCCTGGGACAGGCATCGGCTGCTGTGTGGCCTGCTGGCTGCTGCTATCCAGTGAGAAACAGCATCGCTGCCTTTTCCCATCATCATCGTGTCCCCTTTTTTTACTAAAAGGATTTTTAACTGCTTAATTATTACTGCAGAGAGAGAGTTTCCATTTCCTGAGCATTTCAGACCCCGAGACCTGCCTCCTTCCTCTTCAACACATGTAATTGTGAGCAGGCCCAAGCTGGCAATGCAGAGAACTTCACTGCAAACTCCAGGTGAGGTGGGGAAGTGACCTCTCAACAGTCAACACAACAAAAGTCACTTCAATCTGTTTCACCAGAAATACATCAAAAAGAAACCTGTTAGAGTTTATACAGATTAAAAATGGTTGAAATGGGGATATTTCCCCCCCAATTCCAAAGGGATAACCCTGCAGCTCTTTGATGGGGAGAATTCTCACTGCGTTGGAAGGATGAGGCAGGCTCTGGAGGATCTGCTCCTGAGCAGAGCAGAGCCTCTATCTCCTCCCTCTGGCCACAGTGCAATGTAACGGACTCCTGGCAGTTTGGGAAGCAGATGTATTTTCCTATCTTTCCGCAATTCCTAACCAGGCTCTCACCCTTTCCCACCTCACCATCTGTAAGTGCAATGCCTTTCCATGGAGCATAGCAAATGCTCAGACTGCCTCAGCCTGCCTGCTCCTGCTCTGCCGTACCAGAGCCACAGCAGACGGGCCAGGACAGGCAGCACAGGCAGGAAATCGTTCTTTCCTCCTTTTTTGCCCCAAAAGAGAGGACAGCCTTTCAGGAGAACACACCTGATGGGATCTGCCCTGGTCTGCAGGGAGCAGATTATCTTTGATAGCTCTGCAGCTTCCTGCCGTGCTCAGATAAAACTCAGTGCAATGGTAATTGCTTTCCACAGGCTTCTTTGTACATCCGTAATTTCTTCCGCCATCACCTGCACTTTGCTGCTCACTTACATGTACTTCCTTAAGCACTTCTGATGTACCTGGTCTGTTCTTTATCATAGTCTTTATCTCATAAGCTACAGAGCACGGCTGTATCTGCTGTGCTGGGAAGGGCAGCTCATTTCTGCGATGCTTGTTAAGACACGTTGAGGTAGGAAACACAACAGCGAGCACAAAGATGCACAGTGCTCATGCACATACATCTGTATTTATGTGCACTGCCTGTTGTGAGCCAAGGCTTGGAGGGTTCTGAAGAAACAGGCTGGGACCACAGGTTCACATTATCACTGTGGTGTCATTCCCACACACACCAACCGCGCACGTGCAACCTGAAATCCCCTGTTTAGCAAGAGCCAACTTTCCAGAGCCACTGCAATATCATTTTTGGCTCCTGTTAAACTTCTCACAGATAGAGCTATGTGAGATGGCCACATTGCATTTAATCAATAGCACAGTTAGGGCTTTCTTCAACTCAAAGCCGCTGAAGGCAGTGAGTTGACCTACACTGACCATCAACTTTGCAGGTCTTTTCAAACTTGAGTGCTGGGCATGATGGGCTGTGCCATGAAGAGCTCCAAAGGATTCTGTCTCCTTTTTAAGGAGCATGAAGCTCCAACTCTCCGGGGGTTCAGTCCAGGTTAAATGACAGAGATGCATTTGCTTCATTCCCTTTTAAAGCTACTCCAGGACAAGGTCTTTCCAGTGAAAGAGTGACCCAGGATCTTCCCTCTCCAAGGCTGTCCTCCCGCTCCCAAGACCTGCTCCTGCTGAAGTCAGAGGCAACAGCCTGACCAGAGTAACCTTAGACTCCGTGCTCCTGCCATAAAACCTTACGGACTATAAATATCACTCCATAGTGGAGAGAATTCTTTTTTGACACATTATACATAATGGATGCAATATAAAATACACTGCTCTTGGCAGGCTTTCCAAGGCTTCCCTTCGGGAGCGCCGCAAACGGGCTGGTGTTTGATGGGGTTTTTCCCTACTCTATAGCCAAAACTGCATTTCAGGGATGGCTCTCCCGGGAAGGAACCTGTATTCCTCTTCTGGAGATGCTGAAGAGGCTTCCTTCAGAGTTTCCAGACCTCTGAAGTGACCTCAGCTCCATGAGCTCACGGATGTGTTTGCCAGGGCTGAGCTATGGAGGTGTGAACGTCAGCAGTGGGTTTGTGCTGTTATGAATTGCTTCTCGTGCCAGGGTGAAGCTCTGTGCTCACTGGGCAGGCGCTGACCTTCAGCTCTGTGTCCCCATGGCACGTGCCTCTGAACAGAGCCTGGTTAAATGGGTCTGTTCTGCTCCCACAGCAAAGCATCCAGGCTACGCCAGGCTTAGGGCCACACATCTGAGGAGGTGAGGCAATGAGCAAGCCCAGGGCTTTGTTCTCCCCAGTGGCAATGCCCTGGTCCAAAGCCAGTGAGACCCACACAGAACCGAGCTAAAAGTGAACCAAACCTAGTGGAGGGGTTTAGAAGAAGCTCTGGTGCAACCAGCCGGGCTGTAAGGAGTCCAGACAAGGACTGGAGATGAGTGAGCTGGTCTGAGCGCACCAGGAGGCTGGAGATCCGGGCTCCAGATACATCCCAGCCTCACTGCGTTGCCTTCCCATGGCCAAGGCACATAACCTCCGGTCCCTCCAGCTAAAACATCAAAAGACATACCTACCTCACGAGTCCTTCTAGCTCTGCTGCTTCATGCATCAGTCTGCCCATGGCGCTATTAGCTAACACAGGGATGTGGCATTGCTGCCCAACTGTGGAAAGCACCCTTCTGGGATGGGGGGCTCAACACTTGGCCCTTAGCAGAAGACTGACCAGGATAAAGAAAACAAGAGGTACAGGCACGAGAAGAATCGGTTCGACATTCAGACATTTCACCACTCAGGTTTAAACTGAATGCACATCCCAAACCAAGCACCTCTCAGAGCTCTGAAGCACTGACCACCAACTGCTCCTTCCAGCTTACTGCCACTTTCTGGCTGGAACAGAGTCAGAAGTGCTCAAAGACCATAGAGCAGACTCTGACCTCAGGAGGAAAGGTTACAACCGGAAGGGTCAGCGATCACAGTTGTTCCTTGCCCAGTCTTTCTAGGCACTTGGCAGCATTCTGACTGTTCAACGCCAACACAGAGGGTACCTCTCCCTTGGGAGTTGCTCACTCAGCTCCTGATGCACAACAGGCAGTACACATCTTCCTCTGAACTGGCAATGCCCTGGGAAAATAGAATCCTCTCCTACTCTCTTTGTCTCCATATAATTAAGTTCAGTATGACAAAGCATCCCAGGGAGAAACCACTCTGTAAGGCTCTCAAGAGCTGCAGTAACATTTCTGTTCTATGCAAAACTGTTGATCACTGATCCCATCGTTCTTACTCCACTACGAAAGCCCTTCACGTCCCCAGATGCGCAATAGGTGTCAAGAGTAAGAGCCTTGAGAAATACATTGAAAAAGTTGCAATAGCAAACGGTTTGTTTATGCCATAATTGGTATTAGGCAATTAATGGTGGGATGAAACATCACATTCCTTCTGCAAACAAAAAGCAATGCTGTTTGAAGAACGTTTAATGAGCACGTTTTATGTTGTCCTCAGCAAGTTCACTGCCAAGCCACAAAGGACATTTATACACACTTCCTTTTGTCTCTAATGAAAGGGTCATTGCTACTAACTTCTTGTTAAATTCACCAGTTAAAAAAAGAAGACACAAAAAAGCACAACTGTGATGCTCGGGACATGAAATTCACCTGCTTGAAGAAGTACTTTAAGTTCAAAGCTGTTTGCTCCACAGGGACACTCAGTGCTGTGCAGGGCATCAGAATGAGGGGTGAACCAAACAGAAGCAAACACCTCCGCAAGGAAAGATGGAGCTCAGTGACCTCCTGCCCCAGAGATCTATTGTGCACCGCCGGTACCCAGATACCCCAAATATTTGACATTCCCAAGCCTTCACTATTAACGAGGTGAGATCCTGAGCAAACAGGAAAAACGAAGGGGGAAATAACATATTTATTTGCTAGGAAGAAGCATTCCTCTGTGCAGTTCAGGGCAGTTTCCCAGACCACAATGGAGGGGGGTAATGCCTAAATCACTTTCAACCACAACAATTACCTGATCTGGGGATTCCCAAACCCCATTTTCTACATCTGTTTCTCCTACATGTTTCCAACACCACCACTCTCCATGGGCACATTTAAAAGGGTCCAGGCCAATGCACTGCACAGGGATTGGCGCTGCCCTTGCAGCTATGTGAAATGGTGGTACAGCCATCTCCAAGCACTTCCCTTGCAGGCGACCCAAGCCATTTATTCCCTGTAAGTGCCCAAAGTAAGTCAGTGGTAGGGTTTTCCTCCTGATGAACCTTTTGTCTGCGTTTGAAATGAAGTGACCTTACAAACCTTTCCGAGGATGTCAATGTCTGACACATTGTGCCTGGGAAATACACACAGGAAGGCAGAATCTGAAAAAGCCTTAGAAAGCGGGGTATTCCCAAGCTGCATTCACACACAGACTAAGAAACTCACATAGTGTGCTATGGAGATGTATTAAACACCACGTATGAAAACTCGCAGAAACCTCGGCTCCTTTCTGATGAACAGCCTGTGTAAAGTATGAGCACTTTGATAATGAGTTGGGGATAATGAACTTATCCCCACATATGCCATGGTGCATTCTGCATTCTGCACGCCTTAACAGTCTCTTTTTAGCCATTTCTGCAGTTTAGAACTGTGTGGTTTTAAAGAGCATATCCTGTTACACTGGAGACTGTAAAGTGGAAAGCCATGTCTTACTCTCACATAAGCACAAAACCATCTCTGGCATTCCTTCCCTGAAATCCTTAGAGTTTTCTAGGGATTCATTTTACAACTTAAAGGCAGAATATAATTTTCTGGGCAAGTTTATCAAGGCAAAGCAGAACAGAGCTCCTGAACAAATACAAATCACAACGCGGCATTTGCCTTTTCCACTTGCGATTGGCTCGGGCTGCTTAAACCCATTATTTATCAGTTAAAGAGAAGCCTGATAACATCTCAGATACCAGTAAATTGTGGGAATTCAAGCTTCTCATGATGAAATGCACAGCAGAGGAAGTGATGGACAATTTGCAGCTGGTAAAAAGAGGTATCCTCTAATGACATACATCTGGCCTCCATTATCTCAGCATCTGCTGCACTGAAACCCAACTCGCCTCATGAAACACAGTGGTATGCTGAGGAAAGGCACCATATCCCCTGCATTCTCCTCGACAGCTGAACACTCACCCACCCCCTTTATCCACTGCTCACCATTCCATTAAAGCAGCAAAAGGCACCCAGCATCCTACCCATCACTCACATTCATTACACAGGGCTGAATTATTTGGGCTCTTTGATCTCTGGCGATCAGACCAGGACCACGACTCAGCATGACTGACTTCTATTATCATCGATTCAAAACAACTGCTTTGGACCTCTGGCAATGATCTATCCAGTCTTTAAGCAAGCACTTACACGTCTAAAGAAAAAGAATCCCTATTTTAATTGGTAAAAACGGGTGTATCTACTTCTTTGTGGTCACTGTTCATTTGTATTGGTTGCAGCAGAGTCCCACCTCCAATCAGTGCAGTAAGAGTTAAATCACTGCCACCTACAAGACCTCTTTATGAAGCCTGGATGAAGGCATCGGAGCAAGGCAGATGCACTTAGTGGGGTGAAAAACATCCACTGCAAAACTAACAATAGCCATGGCCTGTGTGCAGCCAGAACTGAGCCAGCCGGCCAATGACAGGCACAGTGATGTGCAAGGCAAACCCCAACAGCAGTGACAGTGTCCTAAATGCCAGGCTTTTCAGCTCGTGCTCCAGCATAAAGGGAAAGCCAAACAACACAACGTTACTGAAGAGAGCAGCTAACGTCCAGCAGCCCCAGTGTCTAGCCTGGGAGAGATGGCCCATGGAGCAGAATGGAGCTTGGTGGGACTTCTTGGCGTCATGGGGCCGCCTGCTGCTCTGGGGTTGAGTGGAGGGCTTCCAGATTGAACCGAGGGTTTATTAGCTTGGGGAGGCAGAAGACAGACAGTTAATATGCATTCACATACAGCAAACTAGAAACACCTGCTGGCCTTCAAATACGCTTCTTGGCTGGTTTATGGAGACAGAGGGTCTAACCCCTTTATAGTCCCATTTTAAAGGGGTTACAAAGGCCCCACAAACATCGAATTATGCAAAGACAATCTGTCTGCAGAGCTACATCCAGCACGTGTCTGTGTGTGCACGCAGAGCCACTTGGCTTTGGTGAAGTGTGAGTCTGCGTGTGCCAGAAGGGTCTGTGCGCTCGTATATGGCCAGGATGATAAAGAAAACAGGGCAATAGTCACTGCACTGCAAATCACTTCCATGTTCCCAATGAGGGAACTGTTAAAATGCAATGTATGTTCTTAAACACTAGCTGTTGGTATTAATATACTATGAACCACATACATACTATTGTATCCTACTGCTCATAAACCTCCATACACGTATACACACACAACAATACGGATCCCCATTTTCCAAAATGCCATCTTTCACCTGAAGTTTGTAACATATTCCACAGCAAAAAGCAACTGCTGGAGCCATCCTTAAGCTGCTTGGGGAGGACGTCAGTGGGAGACTTAACTCCTCTGCGTTATCAACCGACTTAGTTGGGTTAGGGCAGCACAGAAGAGCAAGCTTATGCCCCAGGAAAAGACCTGCATTGCACAAGAGGAATGCACAAGCACTTGAACTTGGATCAGGGATATACAGAAAGCGTCCTCCCTTTCTCAGGTAACTCTCCTTAATTAAACCTCTGGAGCGGGAATCCTCTGAGCACCTTCCTGGAAAAGAACATTTGTAATGATTGGAATCTCCACATATGTTTTCTTGAATTATCCCACAAGTCCTACAGTAGCGCTGAGACCAAAGGGAGGAAACAGGCTGAAACACAACAAATGAAGCAAGAAATGAAAGGCAAACCTGTGGCTGAGGTGGCGATAAGGACTTTCAGAGGCTGGTTAAAAGATGTTATCACCTGCTAGAGAACACTGCCGCACAACGACGCCTTGGAGAAGGCAGCACATAATGAGTAAGAAAATATTTTCTCCAACCTTTCCAAAGCCAGAAATTGGAAGCACAACATTCCGATGATTTATTACAGACCGTGCTATGTATGTAAGCATGAATTAATCCTGAAAATCCCAGGAAGGTTTTACAGCAGGGCTTATCTTTTCTGTGTTGGCCTCCACTCCTCATTTCACTCACTAACCCCTTGTTTTGGTTGGAACCAGTTCCCTTGTGCCTATGGCCAGTGTGGATCCCGCACCGCCAATTTCCACGAGATCCCCAGAAAACAAGGGAAGATTAGGTTAACAGTTGGACTCCATGATCTGAAAGCCTTTTCCAACCTAAACAGTTCCGTGACTGTTACAGGTCCTGAGCATTAAGTTGTCCTGGGTCGCTTCTCTTCCATTACACACAACAGCCAAACGCAAAAGGGAGAGTGGCCAAGCACATGGAGACAGAAGAGGCACATCTCAGCCATACCTCCAGAAACAGTCCTTCCATAGACTGGACCAGTCTATGGTTCAGCATCAGTTTGTCTTTTCGAGGAACGAGCCAGCTGGGTGAGCAGTTGGAAGCTTGGATGGCCCTTGGCCACCAGACCTGGGGGATGACCTCGTCCTCTCCAGCAACAGCCCGAGGATTCAGCATTAATTCAGTCTACTTGGCACTCAGGTATCAAATTCTTCCTATTGCCAATTACAAGATGGGATCCCAGCGCTCCCTTGTTAGACTGGAGCATTTTTCATTGCTTGGAAAACAATCTGGTCCCCTATATAAATATCCCTGGTCTCAGCTCTGTGCTCTGTGACTTTCAACAGATAGTTTAGGAGAAGAAAATGCTTAGGGTAGGCTACACAGTTCCCTAAATGTGAGAGAGCCGCTTTGCAAACACAGCCCCCTTTTTAATTGGTCACAGCCGGCTGCAAACCTTCCCGGAAATCCTCACAAGGAGATTAGTGCGGAGCCGACGTTCCGCCATGGTGCTGGCACTGCAGTAATGAAGGATTTGGTCATGGGAGGTGCTGAGGAGTTCCAATCCCCGCTAAAGGGAACCAAATCCCGGGCGTCACTTTGAAGATGGCATCCAGCACTCCCAGGGCTTGGTCCAAGGAGGAATCCCTCCGAACAGAGTGGAGATGTGGTCTTCTCTGCGTGGCACAAGAGAAATCCCCTTCCAAGCTTTTCTTATCCCTGACAGACCTTAATGAGGGAGCAGCAGAGATCTACATGGAAATCTCAAACCCATACAACGTCAGCAAGAGGATTCCTCTCTCATTTATCTGCCAAAACCTTAGCAAAGAGCTGCAGTTCATCTAAAGAACTTAAGCCATACATTTTTCTTCCACCGAACACAATCACCTCTTTCAAATTATGATGAAATCCTTAATTCTTGAGCTCAACCCAAGGAAAGCTTGAAGAGGACAAGAAAGTCATGCTTCAAATGCAGTAAAGCCCTGAAGATTTTAGTCTCTTTTTCACCCACTATCATATTCCTTTAAACAAGCATGTCAGTAGTATTTTGCCTGTGCATACATCATCACTCATCGATGATGCCGGACAAAGCCGGACGACTTTAAACGTGAGAGCGCACATCCAGAGGGCTGTTCACTGTACTCCAGTTAACCTTTAGAAACTCAAAGCATATGAACTGTGAAGTTACTCATAGAGTAATTGCCCTGCGTTTACGTCCAGGTTTCTATCCAGAGATCGTGCCAGGGAGCTCGCAATGAATGCTGCGTTGAGAGTCCTGCTGAGGGATCCTGGGCCCCAGGTTTCCCAACAGATGGAAGTCCAAGGAAACTCATTTCACAGCTACAACCCCAGCTATTCCTCCAGCTTCAGCACCTTTCCTCTTCCCTTCAAGCCTTGCTTCACAAAACACTTCTTTCTAACTGAATAAGCCCCTACAAACCCTTGGCTTGTTTCCTCTCGCCGACTTCTTCAAAGAGTTCAGCGCTACCTGTTTGCCAGCTATTAAATACCTCATGTTTGGCTGATGGACAAGCAGATAGCGCAGGATGAAGCAGAGCTCTGTACAGACTGCTCTTGTTCCACTGCCTTCCTGAGCCAAAAAGGGGGAAGGTCCAAGCAGCAGAGCTGCACGGCAGTGCCATGGACTGGCAGAAATCAACTCTGGGCTCAGACTCTTCTCCCCTCCGCAGCAGAAGGTTAAACCTTTGCATCGCGGGACTGATAATAAAGATAAATGCTCTGCTTAACTTGGCCCTGGTGTTGTTAAAGGTGTATTCTCTCCAATAGACTGACATGCGAAGAACCATTGGCGCTATTTAATCCCACAAATGGATTTTAAATCAGCCTCCTGAACCTTCAATCCACGAAACACCAATACAACTTCTTGCTGTTGTCATTCTGGAGTCAGCACTGGGGTCTCCCTGGTCCAGGGAAGTCACCTGAGTCCAATCAGGCATTGCCACCCATTCACACTCACTAGGGGCATCTTTGCATCTGTAAAGAGGCTCTTGGGACTGAGTTTACAAAGTGTTTTCTTTTTTCCCTTTGCTTCCAAAGACGGAACCTTTCCCATTCCAGCTCTGTGTGCTCCGCAGGCCTGTGTCTCTCTGTATATCACCTCTAGCCCCAAGGCTGCTGCAAACCCCATTCCCACCCCTCCACGCAGGCAGCCCCTGCCCTAACACTGCAAAGGCTTCAACTGAACAGCTCCAGAGATCAGGAGGAGCAACAGGGCTGTTAGTGAATCAAACAACACCGAGGGCATGTCAAATGCTTGTGTAAATGAGGGCAGTGCTATGAAAGAAAGGGACAATAAGGGTCTCCTGAAGTGGTGACAAAGCCAGTTCAGCTGGCCTTGCAAAAGCTAATCACGGCCCGCTTGCTTACAGCTGACCTCTCCTTTGTGCACAGCTAAAGAAGATTTGGGCTGGCTGAGCCTTCAAAACACAGTGGGGCTCATTAGGAAGGGTCCTGTCCCTGCAGCAACATTCCCCCCGGCAGCCCCCAGCCTGAGTGTTGCTGATCCACTCCACCAGGAAAGGCTCAAGAAGCAAAGGCTGAAGCCGAGCAGCTGATTTGCAGCAGGAGAGCAGGTAAATAACAACAAGCTTTATGCTCCCCATCCCTGCCATGAACCCTCCACCTCCCCGGCGAGTGAGGTCTCGGCAGCACCGGGAATGCCGAGTTCACCTCAACTGGATCCCGAAGCCTCGGGAGGTCTGAGGATCCCTTGGGAAGGCAGGCAGGCTTGGAGCAGAGCCCAGGTCCTCCAGCATCCCCTCCCTCCCACCAACCAGCCCCATGCACAAAGGTCATTTACATCCAAGCTCAGAGGGGAGCTCCTAAAGAGAGCCTCAGCCCAAACCAAACCTCAAACACTCCATTTACAGCCCTTTCATCTACAGACACGGAAGATAACCAAGGAGTTTGGGACAACCCAGCTGCTCCCTCCACTCAGAAACACCGCAGCCACTATACTATGGCTCAGCTCAACCTCCTCTTTTTCACTCCACTTATGGCAGGTTGGCAATGCCACAGTGCTGGGGGGGGAGAGATAAATCCCAACAGTGACAGCACTACCGGATCAAAAAGCCACCAAGAGGCAATAGAAAAGGTGTTGAAACCGGAGTGGGCAAATAAGAGGTAGCGCAGCGCTTCCTGAAAGAGCTCTCATGGCCCTATCAACAGGTTTGCCTTCAGAGTGAGAGGATTTAATGCAGAGGGACAGTGCTCAACTGTTATCACTTTCAGCAGCTAGGGAGCCCAGGAAGGACAACATCTCACCCCTGGGAGCCAGACTGATGGAGTTCCGCCTGCTCTCCAGCCAGGGTAAGCACAGGATTGCTGCTGCTTTAGGCTGGCCAGTAAAAATATCCCCTGCTGAAAGGTATGATAAGAGCCTGGCCTGCCTTTAAAACAAACACATCCCGATTTCCTCCAGGGAAGAAAAAGTGATACCATTAAGATCAGACAGAGAGACTTCTGGAAGATGGATGACACCACGGAGCATCACCGTGGAGCAGCTCCACTCCCCCTGGGTTATTTTCACATTGGTTATTAAAGAGCCTCTTCATCAAAGAGCCCCAATTCACCGCAGTAAATGCTGCACAGCTGTTTTAGGAGCGATTTCTCCAGGAGGTATCACCATCTCCAATACGAGGAGAACTTCTTTTAGAGGTGGCAGCTGAGGAGAAGCCTCCCATCATTAAAACCCAGCACAAATGCCGGCTGGCCACCACTGAGGTTGACCACCCTGCGTACTTTGAGCCGTGAAGGAGATGGGGATACAGAGAGGTAGGTTTCCTCCAGAAACGTTGACCAAGTGTTTACCAAGAAGCATTCACAGAGTCAGTGAGAAATGGAGCTGAAGGGAAGGATGAGTCTGTGGCAGCGATCTTCCCGTACCCTCCATCATCACATTCTCTGTGGGGAGGACTGCAGCTTTTGGATAATGCTATGAATAATGGAAAGCATTGCAGGAGGTTGGACTACAGATGATCTTCGAGGGTTCCTTCCGACCCAAAGTACTCTATGGTTCTAAGACCTTGCCCTCTTATAACCCAGTGGTAGGATGCACATGTTCCCTGGGCTGCTGAGCTCTCACAGTGACCTTCCCACCCCATCATGGTCACTGTGGGGCTGGAGGGTTTTCTCTGACCATGTGTGCAGCAGAGAGAACCCATCCAGCTCTCAGGGGCTGTTTGCTACAGACTCCAGTGTTACCAAATCAGAACATCCGTGAAACTCAATCACCTCCGGGAGAGCATTTGTATATCACACGAAGGTTAATTAAATAAAGCTTACAGCCTAACCAGGGTATCACGGATCCAGTTGCGGCAGCCCATCACCACGCTCCCCCGGGCTGAGCCACGACCCCGGGGTTTCTTTGTTTGACCCAACTTTAATCAGCTTCCTGCTCCGATTCCACAAAATCCCACTGCTGATGGCAGCCAGGAATAAAGGCCATTGTACAGCACGGGGCTGTGTTTCACAGCAAGTCGCGATAAGCATTTCCTTTCCAAACATCCCAGCTCCCCAAACATTACCAACAGTGGCCCAAGCTGTAGGGAGCAGATTATTGGAGTTCTGCAGATAAAACAAAGGCCAGGATAAAAAATGCTTCTGGGGCATCCCTTGACTTTGCCCTCTCCCCTTCCAACTGAAAATGAGAGGAAGACCGTGCAAAGCCTCCTTACCGTACTGACAGCGGGGGCCTTGGAAGCCGGAGGAGCAATGACAGAGCTGCGATGATCCCTCTGCGCAGTTCCCACCATTGAAACAAACCCCGTATCCGCAGGCAGCTGCAAAGAGGAGGGATATAAGAATTCCTGAGGTCAGGATGGGAAGTGCACATGCGTTAATAAACCCCCATTCCCTGATGAAGCTCCCACTCAAAGTATAGGAAGTAAAATACCTTGGGTGATGTCTAAGGGCTTCTTCTGCACTGTAGCTAAGGGACAATTAGCAGGAAAGCATCAGCAGAGCTGCAGGGCTGTTGATGGAATAAGACTTTTCCAGCCAAGAAGTGGGCAAAATAGTCAGCAAAGGGCTTGTGTAGAATCATATCAGGTCAAATATAAGTTCTTTATGTTGAAATAGGATATATTTGTCAGGAATAAGCCCCTGGATGGTGCTTCGCGCCTCTCCACTGAGCTTTCCTGGTGACCCAAATGCAGCATCACCTTCTGAAGGGATGAGGGATGAAATAGAGCTAGACTGTAAGGAAGCCTGAGCGGCCACGGTTCTCTGTTCTCACCAAGTGAAGTGTAAAGTGCACACAGAGGCAGAGAATGCCCAGTTAGGCTTCTG
This sequence comes from Forpus xanthops, assembly GCA_032466535.1. Lineage (NCBI taxonomy): Eukaryota > Metazoa > Chordata > Aves > Psittaciformes > Psittacidae > Forpus > Forpus xanthops. Next base: position 35,744 of record JASSUY010035280.1, read on the forward strand.
AGATCCACCTTCTCAAATTGCCTAGATAAAACCACAAACAAGGATGTGCTGTTCCAGAGAAACACCTATTTCCCATAACTCCCGAAAGGCAGCCAATGGTTTCTGTTTCCACCAGAAAATTATCATCTTGGAAGGAGAAATACTGTGAAGAAGTGATGCTGTCACGTGTGCACTGCTTTGTCCAAGTGTATGGGCACAGAACAAGCTCCTATCTTCCTTTTAGTATGGGGAGCAAAAAGAGCGTCTCCTTTCAACATGGTGCAAGAGATCTCATGGCACCATCCAGCATTTCTCACTGGGAGCCAGTGCAGCAGTTCCCAGTCACCTACCCCGAGGTACCTGCTCAGTCCAGGCTGGACTGCAGACAGCTCTGGTGCAAGAGCAGCAATGGGGACCAATGGATAACAGCTTATGCATCCTCTTAAGGAACATGCTGCAGCTGATGGCATCACGGTCACCTGCGTGTTATTGGGGCCCTTGTGTCCTATTGATCCAGCTGAGATTACAAAAGGCAGACCAGGCAATCCAAAACCTGTTGGCTCAGAAACATGGATTTAGGAGGAGGAGCACCGAGTGAGTGCTGATGGAGCCAAGTGCAGCTCACACCACCAGTTACGGCGACTGAAGATGCTGCTGCCCTGCACGGAGCAACCTGCCAGCACAGTAAGTGAACCATCAACCTGCAAACACATGCTGCATCCTTAGGAAAGCATCCTCTGCTGAAGCACAGCTGAGATTTGGCTTTGGCTTTAGTGGAAATAATATGACCGCAAGGTTTGCTTGCTGCTAGGAGTCACGGTTATCCCAATCCCAAGGCACATACTACTGGGAGCCAAACTCCTCAGACTTTGCACCTTAGCTGCCCTAGAGCTGAGATACTCCTTCAAGGAACTGAAGACTTCAAATCCCGCCTCCAAAAGAAAAGGATTATTTAGCAATACAAAGGTAGCATTGAAACCCAAATACCTCCCTAGGCTAATGAAACAGTGATGAAATGTCGGTGCAGAAACCCGTTATCTTCTCATCTAATGCTTTAGTCCCTCCTCATCGACACGTATCCCTGGGGACCACGGTGATCCTGTCTCAACGCTGGGCTAGACTGCTGGTGCAGAACACTGGAACCTGGGAATCCTTCACAAGCATCCTGGCCAGCTGAGCCATGCATGTGATGAACACGGACCCTTCCCTCTGCGTGTCCTCCCACATGGCGAAGCAGAAGGAGCTCCGGGCAGAGGCTGTTTCATTGCAGCTTCCCATCTCCAGATGTGCACCAGGATCTGCTGGAGCTGCAGCCTCAAGTTTTGCTGGCTGCTGTCTTGCGAGCAGGGCTGGCTTCTGGTTTATTCCTTCTCTTCAGGCCCAAATACCATTAGACAGAATGGACTCTGTGGCCAAATCGCATAGTAAAGTGATCTGGATTTCCTGAATACTTCACCTTGATCCTCTAAGAACCAGGTTTTAGGCAGTGAAGCTCAGCCTGTCTCCAGCCCTGTGTGTCAGCATCACTCAGCCCTCTGAAGCAGTTCAGTGAAACCCAAAGCACAACAGTGGAAAATATGAGGAGCAATTGCAGCAACACAAACCAGGGATTAGAAGATACGGGTGTTATTCTTGGCTGTGCCCCAGAATTCCTGAACAAGCCGGACAATTCCCTGCTCTGTGTTTCAGGCTGGCACAGCCACAGTGGAAATCACAACAACCCACTTCCCAGCCCAGGGGGGTCAGGGGGCCTGTGAGTCTCCCCCTTGTGTCCTCTAAGCCTTCTGCAAATCAGCTCCTAATTCAGAGCGACAGAATTGAATGGAATGAAATTTGGGAATAGGGTAATGACACTGCTGTGGGAAACAGGAAAGAAAGCACAAACTACGGAAAGCATCGCTGCCTTCTGCTTCAAAGGGCGGACAACATCTTTTGGGAGGATTTAGCAAGGTGAGGTCCTTGGGAGGACAAGAGATTGATTTAAAACTACGAGTGATGAGGAAAAGCACTTTTCCTCCAGCATATGGGCTCCCTGAGGTACAGCATGGCCATGCTCTGCATGGACAAAGAAGGTCTCCTAGGGAAGCACATGGTAGGAGGTTCAGAAGTTCAGGCAAAGCCTTTCAGCTGACAACAAAGCGCCTGCAGGAGCCAAGAGGTGAGGCACAAAGGGAAATTCAATGTTAACCCCATACATTTCCTGCCGACCCTCCCAACCTGTGTCACCAGGAACTCCAGCTCCCCCAGCACCGGCTCCCAACAGCCCTGCTATGGGCTCCTTCCCTAAGGAAGCCTAAAGTTAAGCAGAGCTGCCAGGAAAGCCATGTCTCAGCGCAGGGCACCAGGCTCCAGAGCCCTTTAATGGCCCATTTGTGACTACTGAAAGTTTCTCTTTTAATGGGGTGATTAAAATTCAGCTGCTTTCTTTCTACTGAGCCCTCAGGGATGCGGAGGGGTTTTCATTGTCTCTCACCCTCCACCCTCCTCACCAAAGGAGCATTAACTCTCCTTTACCCAGGGCCAGGCTCTACCCCTACCTGAGCTACAAATCAGAGCAAAGCTGATCTGAACAAGGACTCCAGTTAAAGACAACCAGAGCGGGGACAGGAGCCTTAGACCAGCAGCTCAGACTGAGCTTCTCCAGGGGCTACATGGAGGCACCAAAGGAGCAAACCACACTGCTGGCAGAAGCAGTTATCCGGCCACACGATGGCCAAGCTGCTTCTTGGCCAGGCTGTGCTCACTTGGGCTGCTCCATTTCCTTCAGCCTGCTCATCAGAGCTGGGTATATCCATCCATCTGTGCATGCGCACTGAAAGGGAGACCATGAGGATTACCAGACATGCAGGCCCCTCATGCTAATCAGCAAAGGCTTTAACTGCCTTATTGAACCCATGTGGAATTTAAGTAGCATCTCAGAGGCCACTTGAAACTGAGAAGCTTACTCTGGAAGTCAATCTATCAGTAATCAAGCAGGGAAAGAACGTGATGCCATGCTAAAAATGCAAAGGGTGTCTTGACTTCTGACCTTTTTCATTCCCAAAAGGACTGAGAGGATGAATGCTCCAGGACGGAAGGCAATGGAAGCACAATAAGCCCTCACTCTCCTACCAGAAGGCTCAGCTGGCCTTGACACACAAGTCTACAGTGGTGAAAATTTCCCCTAATAACACATCAGAGGGGTTGATTTCTAAGTATTTTAATGGAAAGTGATGAGCAGGCCAGCACTTGGGCAAAGAAAGAGCTGCAGTGATGGGATGCCAGCCTCCAAGGGAACACAAGATAAGATGTCCTCACTGGAGCGATTCCATCGCGTGGCCTCCAAGAGCTCTAATTAAACTGTCAGCAGCACCAGCCTTCCCCACCTTTGTACTCCTGGAACACCATCAATGATCTCCGGAGACAGATAGGAAGGGCCACAAATCCTGCTGACATGTTTTGGCACAGCTTCGCAGCGTCCAGCAGAGCTACAGCAGTGATCACAGGCGGCCTCGCCATTGCTATGTGCAGAGCAGAAAACCCTCTAACACACAGAATGCCCCCGGCTGTTTCCCTGCCTCAGCACTCCGCTAATACTTAGTGACTCATTTCCCTGCCCAGTCCTTCCTACACCTTCTGGTCCTGAGGAACAAGCTTATAGGTCAAGGCCACAGCAGGAAAAGCCATCACACCCCTGCAACCCAAAAGCTGGGAGCTCCTCGGGATGAGGGTTCAGTTACACAGAAACCAGAACATTCCTTAGGAGAGTCGGAAGATCGGGATAGGAACTCCCGCATGGGCACGAGCCAGGCAGAGCCATCCCATCTGCTCGGTCCAGGCTGTGGGATGCTCCTCCAGCTACACTGGACCAGCACGGTCACGCTGTGCCACAGCACGGGATGCATCCGTGCCCTTCCTCCTAAAATACCATTTAGCTGATCACATCACCCACATTCCCACTTTGAAGCATAAGGCTGAATGGGTGGAAGCAAGGGAAAAGCCAGGACTTTGCAACCTGTCCTTCAGCTTACTCTCCAGCTGCCAAACATCCACTAGCTTTCCCAATCTTGGGAATGACACAAAGGGAACGTGTAAACAAGACCCATTTAAAAGAGAGCCGCAGGAACTACTGATGCCTGCATGACAAGAAAACAAACACCACAGCACATCAGCAGCAAGTGTGACATTAACTGAGCAACAAAGAGCTGCACCTCCCTCTTTTCTAGTCTTCCTCTTTCTATTCTGGCCCTGCAGCCTGTGGAGACCATTGTCCGGCTTCCGAGTGCTGGTCCCAGGGATGAGGATGATGAGTTAAGAGCGTGCCCTCAGCAGCTTTATTTCCTTTGCTCTGCTTCCTTCCTGGATGGAATTACTCACTTCCTCAGCAGGAAAACCCATCACAGCCCGCACTGCTCTGAGTTCATCTGAGGTGGCTATCCATGCACTGACAGCTGGTTATTGGGCACAGTGGGGCTGCTCTCCTGTGCTGCAGGCTTTTCAATAGGAAGAATGGAGATTGGCTGCTACACACACCTTTGTCTCCTTGCCTTTTAAACCCCTGCTTCAAGCATCACAGCACACGGAAGGCATACGCAGCTTCTCTATGCAACAAAAGGTGACTACCTGTGGGAAACAGTTTCCTACACTGTGGGTCAGTTACAACCTAAATCACCTTTACAATGGAGCTGGACACAGCAGCTTTCATCCCCTTGCTAGCAAGGCAGGTCGGATCCCAAACTCTTTGTTGGTTTGCCTGCCTATTACTTTCAATGAAAGCTGCTTTTCTATGATGCGGGCAGGCGCACACCTCCAGTAGTGTAATTCAGAAAGGATCAGAGCTCTAGTACACAACCAGGCAGAGAATAACCCGGCGCAGGGAGCCGGTGTGATTCTGCCTTGATGGTGACATTTATTCCCATACACATGCTCAGATAAGCCTTTGTTTGATTCAAGAGAAGATTTTACTTTGCTCTCCACACCTCAGAAGCAGAGATCAGTATTTCCCCAGAGGGACATGGCTGATGGGATGCCTCAACATCCCTTGCTGGGTCCCATGAGGACCAAACGCTCACCCTTTGGCTATGGAGGGAGCAGGTGATGGGGAGGACAAGGTGGGTCTCAAGTTCGGTGAGTATTCAAATGACAGATACAGCACCTGACATAACCCCCCTCCCTTTCCAAAGTAGTTGAGGAGTCTCATCTCAGTCAGTCGAGAGATGAATCCTGCTCTCACCCATGGTCTGGAGTGGGAATGACCAGGGACCAGGCTCCAATGGGGAGCAAGTGGCCAAAATCCTTTGGGAGTGCAGCACCAAAGCCACATTTCCCAGCCTACATGCAATTAGCCAAAGGCTGCCTTTTCCAAGGAAGCATCTCTAATGGATGCCAAGCAAAACCAACCAGCCGGCACATCATCCACCACTGGCACGTTCAACCACACGGACAGCAATTACTGGCTTTTATAATGACAAGCCCACTCAGGGCTTGGATTACAGCTTTCCAGAGCTTCTGCCAACAGCACCGTTTGAAACACCACTTTGGGCCTGATTCTGTACATTTAGTAGTGTTTGGCAATTGAAGGAATGAATACGACTGAAAACCCTTCCATGCTGCAATGAGGAAACGGGAAAACCGGGAAGCAATGCACAGGACTTCCTGGGAAGCCACAGAAACACCACCCCCCCATTCTTTTTAAAGCCATTTTATACCATTTACTGCAGGAATAGGGCTTGGACTGAGCATCCTCAGCCAAAACCCAACCCTGACGGCAGCAGAAGGAGACCCACACCCAAAGAGCACCATACTCACGGTAGAGACAGCCAGCATCGTCTCCAAGCTGGGACCATCCTGGGCAGCACTTGTACGTGGTCTGGTACGTCACCTTGTAGAGCTGCCTGTAGCCCGTGTAATACCCAGTTCTGAAAGACAACAAACCCAGAGTCCACCCACACAATGTGAATTCCCATGGAACAAGGGAAGGGGAAAGGCTGTAACTATACCTGTGGGTGCGTACAGAGGGAGGAATGAGGTTGTCAAAAGTGCTGACATTTTTGTTCCACCTGGTCTAGCAATGATCGCTGACACCAAGGAAACACTTAGTAATGTGCTCCAAGTGGGAACAGGAGAGATGAGCAGCGGGGTCCTATAATGCCCGTGACTCTTCTCCTTTGCTAAGCTATTTCACAGCTCTGAGCTCCGCTCAAGCTGCTCATTCGTAAAGGAAATGTGAATGTCGATGGAGTTCAGTCAGTTCCAGTGAGCACAAGGGGGTGTCTGAGCTGAAAAAGCATCAGTCCTGATGGAGATATGAGGGGCTATGAGGGTGCTGAGCGCTGGCACAGGGTGCCCACAGAAGCTGCGGCTGCCCCATCCTGGCAGTGCTCAGGGCCGGGTTGGAGCAAGCTGCTCTATGGAAGGTGTCCCTGCCTGCGGCAGCGGTTGGAACTGGAGGAGCGTTAAGGTCCCTTCAACCTAAACCATTCCATGAGCCATGACCCGAGAAGCTCATCACACAGTTGTGCTTCCCACGGCCAGGCACGGCTCCAGGACACTGCACTGCACAGGGGGCTGAAGGTCCCTTTGAGGACTCCTTCCGGGTGGGATCGGGACAGGGAAGCAGGGATTGATGTGAAGCACAAACAAACAGAAGCGACACTTTCCCCTCCCCGGAAATTGCCTGGGCTGTGGCTGGAACCTGAATCAGGGAACGCGTTTGAAGCCCATCCTCAAAACGCTCCTTTGGCACAACATGAAACTGACTCCACCAAAGCAAAGCAGATAAACAACAACAACCCTGGGCTGCAGCAGATGTGTCCTACGTGTCCGCTGGAAGCGTTCACCCCGGCTCAGGCTGGCTCTTTGGTTTTGCCTGCATGCTTGCACAAACCCCCCTTCAATCACAGCGAGCCCTTAATTCCCATGCAGGAGCCCTTAATTCCCATGCAGGAGCCCTTAATTCCCATGCAGGAGCCCTTAATTCCCATGCAGGAGCCCTGTGGCGGCTCTCCTGGGCCAAGCAGCACATGGAAACGCAGCTGACAAACAGAGGAGCAGACACCAGTGCTCCCCTGTACGAGCTGTTAACAAATTCAGAAGGAAACAGTCGTGTCCCAGAAGCAGCTGAGAAAGCAATTTGCAGTCCCTCAGGCACCAGAGCAAGCAGCAACAGGGCTCGGGTTCATCCAGACCCACATGGGACTTTGAGCGATCTCCCAGCCCAACCCATTAGGGGCACCTTGGGAAGGAGGAATGGACACAGCGGATGCCACAGGGTGGAAAACACCATTCTTTCCATGCCTGGCAGTGAGCAGCCTGTTCCATAGCCCTGTGTAAGGTCACAAATGAGGAGGAAAAGGTACCCTGAGAATGCAGGACAGCCCAGGATTAACCCCAGGCTCCCTCCAGCTCCCTCACACCCTCATCTCCACGAGCCTTTGGACACTTCACATCCTCAACTCAACCCAAGTGGGCTCTCAAGGAGATGCAAATATTCAGCCGGGCTCAGCTGCCTGTGGGTATCCGGATGCTGCAGACTGGAAAGAGCCGCAGAGGAGATCCTTTACCTCCAGTGGTTCTGTTTTCCTTTGTGCTTTAAGGAGTCCCTGGCACCGAAAACACTGAACAAGCCAGAACTAATGGAACCCAGGCTTGAAAATCCTGCTGCTGGAAAACCCGCATCCAGCCCCTCCGGGGCAGAGCTGCTGCTCCTCCAAGCTTCATTACTTCAAGGGGAGCAAAGCTACCTCCTGTCATTACCTAATTCAGGAAGACTGCCCAACCAGTAGCAAAGCCATCCCAGGACTAGCGGGATGTGCAGCCCGGGGGATGCTCTGTTCAGCTGCTGAGGAGCAGACAGGCAGGGCCCGCATCCTGGGCTGGTGCAGAGCAAGGTTGGTGCTCACTTTTAGGTAGCTGCAATCCCATACATGCAAGTCCTTTGAAAACGAATGCTCCTGGTTGCAGAATGCCCAAGCTCAACAGAAAACTACCTCCTGTCCCCAGCTCACCCCCTACACTGCACTTGTAGGCACAGCAATGGGGTTGCAGCAGGGTCTGCAGCACCCTGAGCATGCCCATGGATTTGAGGACACTAAAATACACATAGGACACATAGCTCTAACACCTATGGCTATGGCACATCAGCAGCTGGTGCTGCTCCTCACCAGGCGCCGGACTGGGGCAGTGGCACCGAATGATGTGCCAGGGAAGGGAAGAGCAGATGCTGGATTTTCCTGGCTGCATCCCTGTACTCGAAGGCACCAGGAGCGGTTCCAGGCCAGCCCCGTGTGTGTGTCAGATCCTAAAGCTGTTAATGTGCTTCCTGCATCCCGTGCTGCCAGAGCTGGGTCCAGCTGGAGCAGCTCCAGAGGGAGCATCCCTGGGAATGCTGAACCCGCGCTCTGCTGCCCTCGGCCGCTCAGCACAAGGGAGCTTGGCAGAACTTCCATCCTTTGGGATAAGCTCCCAAAAGAAGTGCAGAGGGAGGGGATGTGGGACAAACCCCTGCGTGGGGGAAGTTGTGCTCTTCTAAGTCCTGCTCATAGCCCTTGCTTTGAGGATTCCTTGTGTGAAATCCCTCACAGCACCGCCACGCTTCACCTGTGCATTCCCACCAGGAACACAGGTTTAGCACTGGGCTCTTCTGATCGCTATAATGAAGCACGACAGAGGTTTTTCACTTCAGCTCAACTTGCAACCTCAAAACCAGACATGAAAGGACCAAAGGGGCATCTGAAGAGCTCCCGGCCTTTGAAGCTGGAGCAGACAGGGCAGCTATCATTTCAAAGTCCCCTCTTAAAACACAGCCAAAAGACGGACTGTTTGCTCCTTTAGAAGCACCACACAGATATCATCACCACGGTAATTACTGGCAATTAGAGGTTAGGAGGAATTCCTCAAGCCAAGACTTTGAAGCTATCTCTAGTCCAAGATGCTGCTTTGAAACTATTACTGTGATTAGTGCTTTGCGAGGGCTTGGGACCGGCTGATGAGGCCGGAAGAAGAGCAGGAGCACTGCAGTTTGCCACCGGGCAGGTAAGAAAGGTCCACAACTTGCCCATGCCCACAGCCCCTCCTGGTTGCTATGAGCCCTTTGAGGGTACCACAGAGCTACCGAGGCTGATCCCTGTGCCGGACCCCCCCACCCCATGGCCACGCACCTCCGCTCGTAGCCCACGCACCACTGCCGTGCTCTGCAGTCCTGCTTCCATACTCTGACACTGCGGGTGAAGGTCTGCACACGCGGCTGACGGTGCCCCACAACCAACAGCTCCGGCTCCGCACAGACGTTCGGCCTGGAGGGAGAGGTGAGGATGAGAGAGCCGCTTCCGAAGGAAGGCGTTGTGCCATGCACAGGATTTGCCTCCTGGGCAGGGAAAGGGAACGTGCCCGGCCCCACAGCACCGTAATGCCCGAGTGAGCAGACCACATTAACAGTAGCGCCAGTGCAAAATGGCATCCCTGCCTCTCAGGAGCATGTCTTTAGGCCTCAGTGCATCAGTAAAACATGGCAGAACTACACAGGGAATGTCACAAACCCATCCTTACAGACGGAAAATGTCCATTCCGTCCACTCGCGGTTAATGAAGAACGCATGTGCTCTCTTTGCACCTAGGGGACTGCCTTCCTGGCTGTGTCCTATGCAAACACCAATGACATCTGCTTCTCCTGACTGGAAAACAAATTATCCTGCCACTAGACATGAGATACTGTTTTGTTAATAGTGCTTTAGGTTACAATTCAGTCCGCTCAGATGCTTTTGCACTCATTCAGAGCTAAGGGCTGTAAAACTAATGCCAGTAAGTAAGGGAATTGAGAGAGCTTGGGAAGAAAATGAGGCAAACACCACTAGCATTTGATTTCTTTCTAAACCTAACCCTCTATCACCAAGATTTTAACTAAGAGGAGGGAAACGTTTGCCTCTGACTCAGTCAGTTCGAAGCCATTCGTTACTTGGGATCATTCCTGCAGCTTCCAATCCCTTCCCAAAATACTTCCTCAAGAAGAGGTTTAACTCAATACCCATGGGGCTGCTCCGGGGCACTCACTACCCCTGGCAGTGCCTGTGGGATGAGCAGCACATCCCCTGTGCCCCCCAGCCAAGCTCCACACACATCACTTCAGCAGCACAAGGGCTGCAGCGGAGCCGCTTCGTGCCCCAAGTGTCTCCACATAGGGATTGCTGTGAGCTGATGGGGGGGGCTCATCCAAACCCAGGGCTGGAAGGATCCCCATGGACACTTCTGGCAGCAAAACCCTGCGGGTGCCATTTAGTACAGAGAAGAAAGGGTCTTGTGTGCCCCAGAGAGTGGTTGTGTGTGCAGTGATGCCCTGTGGGAAGGGATAGCGCTTCCCAGGCGCTGCTGCTTTCTTCCCTCCAATGCCTTGGCACACATCTCTAGGGGCTCATCCAAGAATCCTAAAAGGAATTGTCAAGGCAGGGCACAAAGTTCTGACAAAGGGAGAAAGAGCATCTTCCTGCAAGACCTTTATGTGCTGGAAAGGGGCCCTTATCAATCAGAAAGTCAAAACCATCCGGAGAGCAGCCTGGAGCTGGCACAGTGCGATGCTGCTTGTTACCAAAGGGATTGGAGCAGTCCCCCCAGCGCGGGGAGATCATCTTCTGGCAGGGGACCAGGTCCACAGGGAAGCTTTCCAAGGAAGCCAAATGAGTAACACCCGACTGTAACTGTAAAGTGTAATTGAACAGAACGGGCTGCGTGCTGCTGCAGACAGCGAAAAGGGGGAAGGACTGTGCGTGAAGTGCCATAAACCCAGCAGGCCTGGGAGGAAAGGTCACACCATTCCCACTACTGTCACCTCCTGCACTCACACAATGGGCTCCGTGGCTGCAAACAGCGTTACAGCAAGCAAAGGCTCTGGAGCCTCAGTTTCTCTTCCCTTTCTGCCCATCTGGCAGCAGATAAAGCAGCACAGGACCCCTCCTCCCCTCACTCTCCTGCTCTTCCCTTCACCCTTGGTTTGAAAGTACCACATTAAGCTTCTGCTCAACACTTCCCTGCCCTACACCCCCCCACCTCCCCCCGGGTGCTCTTATTGCTACTTACATATGGGGCTGGAGCTTGTTCCCATAAGCAAGAGAGGATGCTCGCAGTGCCAGGATGAACGCCAGTGCTGCTGCGTGAGACCCCATTGCACCCACAGCACTTCCAATGCCTGGAAAGCCTCGGAGCCCTCCTTCCTGCTCCTCAGAGAACACCGCTGCTCCCAGCTCACTAGCGTGTTCCTCTTGTCAAGGGGATGCTATAGGAGCACATGGGGGTTCTTGCACAGGGACAGCAGATGCATCATCCCTGGATGTTTGCTCCAGCACAGCTTCGGCTCAGCACCTTTCCCGGGTGCATGGGAAGCGATTGCAGCGCAGGCTGTCACCGGGCTGTCCCCCAGACCGCACCTGGCTTCCGATGCTCATTTGCTCACAGTGAAGTGCACAGAATGACTTTTCCTGCTGGCATTTGCTTCTTGACAGAGCCCAAAGGCTCACAGGACCGAGGTTCCATCCAGCAGCGATGCCTCATGTGGGTCCGGAGCCGCTTTGGAGGTGTGATCCGCTTCACGAGGCAATGGGAAAGTCAGCACTCGGGAAGGGGAAGGAAAGGGCTCTCCTGAGCCCGGAGCATTGCACCTCCCAGAGCAGGCAGAGAGCTCGTTTATCCCATCTGCACCCGCGGAGCCATCCTCTGCCGCTGCCGCAGCTCCCACCTTCCTCCGGGGACGGAGGGAGCCACACACACACCGGGAGCAGCTTCCCAGGGCCGTAACTGAACTTCCCTCCTGCGCTCTCAGGTCCAGCTCCGCTCCCTCACGGGCTCTCCCGTTTCTCCCCTTGCTGACAGCCACAGATCCCTCCCACCAGCCGTGTCCAACGCTGGCAGAGGAGGGGGAGACCCTGCAGAGCAGTGCCTGCGGGTTGGTTTCTCCAAAGGCAGCTCTTCTGCACTACCTAAGGCCAACACTGCACACACCACCCCAAGCCCCTTGTCCAGCACCTCCAAGGAGCACCCCACAGAGGTTGAACCTTCTCCTCTGTGCTCCTACAGGTAACGAAACGGATCAGCTCCCAAGGAATGAGGGCTATAAACCAGGCAAGGACACATCCAACCTGCGCTCAATGCTGTTAACAGACAGTTCTTGGGGTGCTGGGGAACACACCCGCCAAAGAGGGACTTGGGGAACAAGGTGAGATTCCTGCTGCCTTTTCCCAGCAAACTCCCTGCTCCATAAGGAAAGAGCGCGAGCAGAGGTGCTGGGAAGGGTACTGTTGGAGGTGGGTGACAGTCCACTGGCCCCTGTGAAACAGAGCACAGAAGTGCCAAGCCCAGCTCTGACCTGGTTCACTGTGGAGTTCCCTCTTCCAAGGAGCATCAGGTGCCAGGCCTGGCGGAGGGCTCCTGCCATCCTTCCTTCCTTCCTGGATGATGGGGATGGATGGATGGATGGGGATGGATGGGCGCATGGCAGCCGGGCAGCAGGGTGGAGCAGGGATGCTGCACTACAACTCTCCCACCTCAAGCACCTGCAGCAAACCCTCCCCAGGACGAGGAGGACTCAGTGCAGCCGCAGACCTGATCCGTGGCACATACAGACCCTGGGAGCACGCGGGGGCAGCTGCAGTGCGTTTTGCCACCGTTCCATCAGGACCAATGTCAGAGCGGAGCCGGGTCCAGGAGCTGGCGGCACACAGAAAGCAGGCAGCTCCTTTTTGCCCCTGAACCCTTCCCAAGTCACAGGACCCACGCAGATCCCTCGGGTCAGAGCAAAGCGTGGGTAAGAGGGGCTGATGCTTCCCCTTAAAGTGAAGTATCTGCCAAGCAGCACAGATGGGAAGACAACACCGTTCATTCTTCCTGGGGAAGAAGAGCAGCTCCATGGAGATGGTTTATAATGACGGGGAGAGCTCCGGGGTACAATAAGTTCAGTCCTCCGCTTTCCTGTCCGGATGTTAAACATCAGACTCGTCTTACAGCAGGGAATGCCGGCACTGCTCCCGGTTACTCTTCCAGCATTTGTTTCTTTGCACTCGGCCGTCCTTGCTCTGGGCCCGACTCCGGTGAACGCGGTACTTGGACGTGCGAGTGACAGCTCCGGGACAGGGCACAGCGCTGAGCAGATGCCCGCTGGCGGGAAGGGTCGGAGGGATCAAGCCCAGCACAGGCAGAGCCTGGAGTGTGGCTCCCTCTCCAGGACACAGCCAGGGATGCGGACACAGCCTCCGCTCAGCCCCAGCGCGGTGCCTCAGGAGCAATCCAGGCCCGGAGTCCCCAGGAGGTCGGGGCAGGTCTGGCCAAGATGTGGGGAGCGAGGTCACCCCTGGGGCTGCGGCCCCCACCGTCCATCCCCCGGGCTGCCCGCAGGGTGAGGAGGACGCTCTGATGCAAAGAGCCGCGGTTTGCAGTGTTTAAGGTCTCCCAGCATTACATTCACCCCTGCAATGCTTTACAAGTCACCTTCTAGAAAGCCACGATGCTCACCGTTCAAACAGGCTCGTGTGAGCACGGGCCGCAGCGAGCCCAACAGAGACCTCGCGAGCCACGTGTGGAAGAGGGGGGGATCTGCAACCCCGGTGCCTGTGAAGTCAATGTCGTGTGTTCCCAATCTGGTGCCATTTCCCAGCGCTGCGGAGGATGTCACCCTCTGCCCCGGGGACAGCGGCCGTGGGAAGCGCCCATGAGGAGTGAGAATACCTTCAGCAACGCGGGGCACCGCAGGACAAGCGCCAGCCCGCGCTCCATCCCCGGCGCTCGGAGCCGCAGGATGCGGCCCTCCGCTCCCCTGCACGAGGGTACAGCGGAGCTCGGACCGCCCCATCCCGGTTCGCTCCGCAGAGAGCCGCATCCCGCGCCGCTCCCGCGCTCCCTTTGCGTTCCCCGGTCCCGCCCCCGGCGCGGGTTGGGGGGGGCACTGTCCCGGTCCCGCCCCGGAAGGCGGCGATCGCGCGGGGCGGCCGCGATGCTGCAGCTCCGGGACGCGGCGGAGGGCGGAGAGGGCGACGGCGGCGCGGACGGGGACAGCCCCGCGGCCG
>JASSUY010035281.1:0-96725 GCA_032466535.1 Forpus xanthops
CCAGTGCCTCACCACCCTTACAGGAAAGAATTTCTTCCTCAGATCCAATCTAAACTTTCTCTGTTTAAGTTTGAACCTGTTACCCCTTGTTCTCTCATTACAGTCCCTCATGAAGAGTCCCTCCCCAGCATCCCTACAGGTCCCCTTCAGATACTGGAAGGCTGCTAGGAGGTCTCCACACAGCCTTCTCTTCTCCAGGCTGAACAGACCCAACTCTATGTCTCCCCACCTTCTCTCCTGCTCCTTTACTCTTTTCTGGGAGTGGAGAGATGGTTCAGATATTATTGGCCTACATCTGGGAAAGGACAAAGTGGGCAAGAGACAAAGAAAACAAGACTGTGTATTCCACAAGACTTGTTTCATGTTAAATACAACTTTCTCATCTCCTACTTATGTTACTAGCGTATGCTATTGCATAACATTGTGATAACATTGTGGTACTGACTTATCTCCTGTCACTAAGAGACAGCAATAATGAAATTAAATTACCATTTAAAAATTATAGAAAACTTCAGATTGAAAATAAGGAAGATGATAGGCAGTGCCTGGCCATTCTATATGCACAAATTATCACCTAATCAACAATAATCTAATTAATGTAAATATAAGACTAAGATTCTCAAATGTGAGTTAGTGCCTGTGATCAGTCTGAGACTAGCTTTGAGGAAATACTGATGCTCTTTCTGTGATTCCTATACACTTTTTAGCTGTTCTAAGTTAAATCCTAAAAACAAGGAAAAATTTTTAGAAATGTCCTTTGAGATGCTTAACAGCTCAAAGCAGAAGCAACAGAAACTGAATCCATGGCTATTCTGAAACATTTTTTACAGTTTAAGTGATTCTAAGAAGCCTTTGCAGGTCAAACTATGATAAATGGGCATATGCGACATGGAAGAAAGTAGTGTTTCCTGAGTAAAACAATTATTATGATGCTTATTTCTTTTTGTAGAGAGCATTACTGAAATTCATGCTTCCTTTTTTTTCATGTGTGCATTCCAACTCAAGACTGAAGCTTTGGTTCTTACAGATGATCACGTTTTGTCCAACTGCTACTGCTATACTAATACCCCTCACCTGTTTGGGGTGTTTTTGTTCTATTATATTTTGTTTTGTTTCAAAAAACCTACAAAAGTAGCTTAACTTCAGAGAGATTTTCTTAATGGAAGCCATTCCACCCAGAAGTTGTTCTCTCCAACAAATGGGAAACATCACTAAATTTAACCCAAAGTCTGAGCAATGGAAAGCTACATAGATGATGTCAGACATTACAAATATTATTTGTACTTGCTAGTTTACTTCAAGGGAAATTATGAGAATGACATCATAATGATGACTGACTAATTTTTATTAGTGTTTTCTCTCTGAAACTCTAGACTTAGAGTTACAAAGAAAAACAGCTTATAAATGCTGTACCTGTTATTCTTTTCTAACACTTTTTGATTTTCTTATTTGTAAAAGATATTAATATTTAAAAATACCATAGGTAGTATCAGATCTTCTATTCATTTCACATATCAATTAATTTTTATCCGAAAGAAAAGAAAGAAAAAATATTTAATGCTCATAAAATATAGGAAATGATCACATCTTCTTTTAAATTAATTGCTGCTTGGGTTGGCCTATGAACCTATAAACTCTGCCGGAATAGTTGTAGCCAAATTTCTTTACAGCAGTTTCGTACTATGGAAATGAATTATGCTGATGAAGGGGTGATGACCAGCCTAGGAATAATGATACATTTCTTCAGTCAGCAAAAGCAAATCACAGGGTTCCACAACTTTAGAAACATCTAAAATCCACAGAACCAGTATAACTCTATTTTACAGCAAAAAACCCTGCAGTAATTCAGGCAAGCACAAGTACTTTTTGCAAAGGTCAGTTGGGTAATTTTGCTGAAGATCTCTTACTAAGAAGTACTGCATGAGTTCCAGCTCGGAAGGGCCACTCAGGCATTCTGTGTCGTCTTCAGAGCTGGCGATAGCAGTAGCCGAGGAAACTGACAGCATTTCCCACAGCAAGGCAAGAAACATTTTTTAAGCCCAGATGAATGGGATCCATACAGGAATACTGTGAGAGTCATCAAAGGTCTGGATAAGATCATTCAAGTCGGTAGAGACTCTATAATCAAAACCTCGTGGGTAACACAGCAATCCAAAGGTGAAATTCTTGTGGAGAATTTCCCTCCCTATTTTTAGGAATTGACCGCCACCAGATTGCATTCTTGGGTTCTTTACTGAGGACAAGATTAGGCCACAATACTAGGTAGAGACAAATTTCCATAACGATGTTAGTATCTTTCTCCAAATCCTATTGCTCCATTCAGCACTGGTTTTTGCGGGAATACTGATTGCTCTATCTGTGATTCCTACATGCTTTTTAGCTGTTCTAAGTTAAACCTTAAAAATAAGGAGTAACTTTTACAAACGACCTTTAATGCTTAATATATCAAAGCAGAAGCAACAAAAAATGAGTCCATGCCTATTCTGAAACATTTTTAAATTGTCATAAGGTGTGCTCACAAGCAATATAATTGTCAAAGTGATTATGGTTGAGCATGTTCATAGGTGTTTCTTGTACTAGGATCTTTGTTTATCTATGAAGACCTGTTTTCATAAGAAATTAATATTTATGGTGTCAAAGTGCTACATTCATTAGGGTACTCAAGTACTGTGCCTTAATGGAGCCTTGGTATTCATGCATTATTTTAATATGAAAAGTTAAGGGATGAATTTTAGCATCAATAATTACTGCCAGAGAGTGCATACAGCTCTGATTCTTGGGATAAAATGAGCATTCGAAATCTCAGCTCCCATGGAAATATACATAAATATATGGATTAAGCGAGCAAAGGTAAGGTTGCAACTCCTATGGCTGAGTTCAAACCCTACTGGTAAAGCAGCTTTAGTGATTTGAGAAATTACCCCCTCTCTGCCTTCTTTTGTCATCCTCTTGCCTCAACAAGGCTGAGTGACTGTGTAACTACTGATCTTCATTTCAGGGCAAAAAGTTCAGCATAAAACTAAGAGGTGGTATCTTCATATAATGCTACAAAGTTTTACTTCCAGAGAATCCAACAAGATCTTGGGTAAATTATATATATTTTAGTTCAGAGATATCCAGAAATAAGAGGTCTAGATAGCATCAGTGGCATCATTCATCTCAACTCTGAAAGAAAGTTGGCTCTGAGGCTGATTTGCAGACCTCCTCTGAAGACCGTTACACCACCACACAATGGCCTATATGACAAAGAATGCTCTCCCCTAATGAACTCCATTTGCAAATTATTTTCAAGATAAAATGAACAAATGATCTGTAGTAGATAATGAACAGCTAGTCATTACATCACACATACCACACCAATTAACAGATTTATTAAACCTCTTTTATATATTACTTATATTAGAGCATTCTATTTTATCAAGAATTCAAAGGGATTAGACTTTGATTTGTTATTTTAGTATACTATCATTTAAATAGTTGACATACAAGTTATATAAATAGAAACATTATAAATCTCTTAAAAAAAGTACCATAAATTTTTTATGTATGACCTTTAAGTAACAGCAGTCTGTTGCATAACTCTGCAGGGGAAGTCACATGGTGGAAACCTCATATTTCCTTAAATTTATGGTTGTTTCTTGGTGGTCTAAAAGACTTGCTTTTTTTTTTAAATTCCCTTTCAAAGTTGTAATCTTAGTAAATTGTTTAATGCTTGGTCTAATGCAGGTCAATGTAAGTTCTTATTTAGATTTATAATAGGAAATATATAATGTCAGATACCAATGAAGCCTGCCTAATAAAGTCAAGGATACCAGTGTTACGTTTCATTATAATGATGTGAAGATAATGCCTTTAGCTGCATAACCACCACATTAGCTACAGACCGTAAAAAAATCTCAGGATCATATTCATTAAGAAAGAAGTCTCCATTCTTTCCAATAATTTCCTCTCCCAACCTCAATCAGAAGCATTTTTGATTGACAAATACCCTCATCATCATTGTATTAGATCTCATTTACTGACTCCAAAAGTTGTGTAAACTCTGAAGTAGAGAGAACCGGCTGCTTCAAGGATTCCTATTCTGCACTAGAAAAAAAAAAAATCAGTGGATTTTGGGCAGGTGCCTAAATACTTGCTGAATTAGGGCCTTATGAAACAAAATTTTATAATAAAGTAATTATAATTGCCATTTCTTAGAGGAAATTTTGTTCTTTCCTACTCCAAAGGAGTTTGGTTTATACTCAGAACAGTGTTATCAGCATGAACAGAGAAAGTCTGCTTCAAGTTAAAGCATGCAAGTGAATATAAAGTTGCGTGAACAAGAATAAATTATTAGTGGTTTTCCACCTCCACCGAAATCCTCAGGATCCAAAACAGGAATTTACAACACTTGGCAGAAAAAAAATTAAACCCCACTCAGAAATGTCAATATTTAAAATACATAGTACAACCGTAATTTAATGAGTTCTTTAAAAACCACCAGCACATACATGAAATGCACATTTCTGAACCCCCTTTTCCCCAACATTAAGATTGAACATTGGAGGCATAACAATATTAACTTACTGTATACTACAAAATAAATTAGTCTAGGTAGTTCAAACACCATTTATTTAAAAATTTAGATATGCAAATCAAGCATGCATGCACTGTTTATAACTTCTCATGTCCAACTTTTAGGTCTACAAAAAAGAATTAAATTTGATGAGAATTTAAAGTCCAAGGACAAGGAAATCTATTCACATAAATGCTATGTGTATGTGCATGTTTATATGTCTGTGTAGTGAGTACATGCATAAAATGTAAATGAATAAACAGCTTGGAACATTTTAGCCTTTCACAGTCATAAATTCTCACCTGAAAGGCAGATAGGCTTGTTCCACAGTAGATGCAAATGAAAGCAGTGCTTTTTGTGTACAGCCTAGCAAAGGGTGAACTAATATAATACAATTCCATAATGAAGCTGAAAAAGATACTAATAATTGATTTTCAAAGAGCAAGGAATGGATTTACCATCAAACCATATATTCATGATCTATTAGCTATCAAGCACAGAACTCAACTTTGACTATCTGCTCAAACTTGCAGCTGCAATGGGCTCTGTAATAGGCTGCTGTTCATACCTCTAGCCTGTCTCCTTCTTCAGATAGCCTATGTCAACCTGAATGTAATCCATCAATCAAAGATATGCAGTGGTGTGCCATCACTGCATTAATAATATTTGATTCTATAGACTTTGATCAAAAAATCTCAGCTGCTACACAGATTCAAAGTGTATTAAAAAAGAATGGAAAATAAAAGAATCAAAATGGCCACTTTCATTTTCCATCTTTTTTTTTTTTGCATTGTGCCTTAGAGGTAAGTGCTAAAACAATTAATGCATGTTAAACAAATGTCTCCAGCACTGTTTAGCAGTGACAAAAATAATCCTGTTCAGGTATGTCAAAAATCTGCTGAAAAACAAATGAAAACCAAGATATAATAACAGTTTATTGTCACTGTATGAGCATGGCTCAGTTAAGGAACAGGTAATTTGTATAATGAGTGTCTTTGAACATGGAACAGGGTTAATCCAAGATCTTGACTGAAATGAAAGACTAGCAAACCTTTTATCTTCTCAGTAATTTTCTTCAAAAAGAGCATTTCAAGACTGAACTTAAAGAAGGGACGATAGTACTAAAAGCTCATCTTGAGAAGTCAAATGGGCACCAAAAGGGAACCTTGAGCTTTTTCCTGTCCATGCAAGGCATTCATTAGCCTCACAAATAACAGGAAAATCAGTACTGCTGGGGCTTTCACAAGTAGATGAGGGTGTCAAGGGAGAGGCAAAAATCCATCCCGCAGGGAACGAGTCTCAGGAACCTCAGAATGCTGGCAATGGCTTCATTAGAAACCAGAGAGCCTTCCTATGCCAAGAACAGACACTAAAATCTCAGACAGTTAATGCAAGAACAGGATAGAGAGGAGTTAGAATATTCTGATATTTTGAAAACATACTCTCACCAAGTGTGGACTGAGAGGTTCTCAGGAAGGGCCAAATGAAATATTCCATTTCAGTGTTGACATTCTTCTAACTAAAACTAATTTCTAAACTGAAAACAACTCAGTGAAATAATCAAAATTCCAAGTTTTACAAATATTGGAAATGGGTATTTCAACAATTTCAAAACTATTTTACTTTTTCCCAAAAATACAACAGGGGTCCCAAGCAAACCTCCCAGGGAATGCAGTGGCTTAGACAAATCATAATTTTTAAGTACTGTCTTTATTCAGAAAGCTCCTGGCTATTTATACTGAAGAAATTTTTCATAGCGATTTACTGGTTGTCTTAGGACAAATGAATTCTGGAGTTCTAAGTCTGCATCAGCTATTGACGCACACAAACATATTCCTCTAATTATTCCATATGCATGCAATGCCTCACCCTATTTCATTTTTATAACTGTGCATGCTTAACACATTCCTTCTTTGCAATGTCCAAAACTATCTTTGCATTCTCAACAAGAAACATATTTCTCATTCACACATCTTGGGCCAAACCCAGATGGTATTAGTTTCCTACAAGGGTATTTCCTGTATGTCTGAATTGTCAACACGGCTGTGGATTGCCATCATTCTCCTCTTATATACAGATTCTAGTCATGAAGAGCAAACCATATATCCTCTACCACCCTGGTTTTTCCACTTGGCACATTTCATAAAAATATTCATGTCTCTCTTCAAATTATTAATATTTTTTCACTATTTCAGTTGAAAGGTAAAAATGAGATCTATATGAGTGATCCACAAAAATGCTTGGTTATTTTAGCTTCCTCTGGTGTTTACAAAGTGTCTTGTGGGAAAAAAAGTGTATTCCCCTGGATTTATTTACCCCTTGTTTTCAGGTAGCTGGCAAGTTATGTATATTTTCAAAGACTTACTGAAAAAAAAACCTCAAATTATTTGATTACTTGAGTCCATACTTGAAATCAAAGCTGTTGCTTAGCTGCAGCAGTGCAGGTAAATTGCACACCAGCCTTTCTGCCCTCAGTCTACACAGCTCAAGGTTGATGGAACTGGTAAAGTATCAGAAAAAACCTGGGGCAGTATCAGAGAATTCAAACATTTTTCCCAGCTCCCATTTAGTGCTTTTTCAGAAATGTGAGGGTGCAGTGCTTATATATATTTCTGACCTGTATACAAACATGACAGACCTGCACAGATTTTGTTGAGAAAAAATGCCAGTATAGCATTTTCTGTTGTTTTTACTTGCTAACTTTGTACCAGGGCTCCAACAAATACAATCTTTATATTTCAAACAGTTTGATTTTGGATAACAAATATGCTTCCGATGCTCATGTTGACATGTGGAAGCTTAAAACTCAGGAATTGGACTTCTAAATAGATTTTCTGTTTGTATGTACTAGTAAGACAAGACTCTACTTTTTGGAACAACTGAACAGACAAAGAACATAGGTAGAAACAATGTTAATATTGGAGTAAATAGACATGACATAGTTGTCTAGCCTTCATCCAGTAGATCTGTTATATGTCTACTGGTAAAATGTTGCAGAATACTTACAGAGCTTCTAAGACTACAAATTCTGACTTTGGCTATTATTACATTTAACATAATCACCTACAGAAAATCCAGCCCCATATGCAACCAGCCTTCAAGATATGACACATCAATATCAAAACTATGCCGAATACTTATGCTAAATATAGCCTGAAATACGCTTCTCCATGCATCCAGATTTTAGAGTCTGAAAGTTCTTCAGATATTAGGGAACAGAAAAGCATTTGCTTTATCTTTAGAATTTGCACACACATTCTTCGGCAACTGAAAAACAGTGACGTGGTCCCATATTTCTGTACCTGCCAGCAAGCTTCACACTATATGGTGGCTTTGCCTTCAGAAAAGAATCCCAGACAAGATGATAGGTGGAATATATGCATCAATTACAGCCAACCATTCATAGGCTTCCTGTCTTTGTCTTGTGTTTTTGTGTCACATGAACTTCTATCCTCCAAATTGTCTCCTACTCCCTTAACAAAAAGTATTCACTTAATATGATTTTCCTCTATCTTAAAGTACGAAGACAATTTGAAATATCTTGCAGAAAAAAAATTAGAATCTTTGCTAAGTACTTTCAGAGCTTTCAGAGTACATTTTAATGACTAAAGCTAGAAATCTGCTAGAGAAATAACCTTTGGTGGAGTGTCTTTATATTTTACAGTGAAGATTAGCATCATTTTGATAAGCCACTGAACTCCTAAAACAGTGACAGAGGCAGGCACATAAAGCCCACAGCTTAATGTAGGTTATGCTGCAAATACGACTGATTACCCATTAGCACACAAACAACAGTAAAGATATGGGGACCAATCTAAGAGGAAATCTGTAGCTTTTTTCCTTCAAGCTGGTTAAGGTTTGCTGCTTTCTCCCCCCACCCTATATATTTAAATATACAGTTTATGTGAATGTTAACATTTCCCTTGCAACCAGAAAAAAACAAGTATCTGCTTTAATAGACATCAGCTCACTAGTGAGAGCCAAAGGAGAAAGGCAAAATTGTTTGTAAGACAGAGTAATGTCATCAGGGCATCTTTCCATTTCCACTGCTCTTTTTTGAAACTAGTTATTTTTTAATGCCTACAATTAGACAGATCAACATTTCTGTTTTTAATTTAATGCAAAGAGTATGATAATTACTGCTATTCTGTTCTGAATTATATCCCTAAATTTCCATATAAAGTGGTCACGGTAAAACAGCATGAATTTGTTTTCGATTATTGGAGAACAGAATTTGTTGTAGGTTGGTTCATTTTACATAAGCACTGTCAAATTTGGTATGTGTCACCATACATCCTTTTTTTTTCCCCTCTCTCACCACAAAAAAAACCCTGTCTTACAGCTCATTTTAAAGTGCTGTAGACTCTTTTGTGGACATGTATGAAAAGTCTTAATTTAGCAGCCTAGGAAGATCTTTGCACCATAGTAAAGATAGATTTTTATTTTTCCATAGCATATTTTTGTCTCTAGCATTGACAAAAGCAGCAGTGATTGGCTGAAAAGTCATGCCATAGAAAAGCAACTTATATATTGAATTATAATTCATAAACTCTTTTGACAACCCTCTGCCATTAGATCTGTATTTTACTCAAAAAAGGAAAATAATTATGAAACTTGCTACAGAAAAATCAAGATAAGTTTTATATACATAGTTAAGGAATGACAGCATGAGAAAAACAGAGTAGATGTCTGAAAGGACCATGGTCAAGTTAGAACGTTGGTAGAACAGTGAATTACTAATAAGATTCATTTGTGGGTTTTGTATGTTTATGGAGAGATAATGCTAGATAGCGTTAAAATAAAGTCTAAGTTAAAAAAAAATAATCATTCTTTGTAGGAAGAGGTGAAGTCATGTTTTTGGTGAATGAGAAAGGTAGTTTAAGTCTTCTGTCATCATGTCATGTATTTCTGAATGTTAATGCAATGTAGTCTGTTTTCTTTGGGGTATCATCTGAGCCAATTTTATTGGGCTGCCCACTGAAAGAGAGTTGTAAAATTTGCCTTTATCACAGAAGTGTCATGGAAAGGTGAGTAAAGCTTAAAAGCAACAGAAAGGAGAAGAAAAAAATGCAGGGGTCACCAGGTCTATTCTCCCTATTAATGAAAGGTTTTCATGGTGTGTAAATTTCTTAACACTTTCTGCATTCTCATTCACTTGAAGGAAGCTCTCGTGCTTTCCTACAAGGCAAAATTCTACAACACAATAGACCTCAAACCAATGCAGCTGAAAAGCTGTCAGGGGAAGGTAATCTGTAGCAGAAGAATGCTGAAGAGGAAAAGTATAGGAGAGCAGATAAATAAATAAATACATATATACATACATACCAGAAAGTGGAGGCATGCCAGGGAATTAAGAAAGAGCATGCTTATTTTTTACCTTCCCTTAGTGGCCTCCGCTGGTGAACCACTCACTGAATTGCTGGTGGAATGTAAAGCTTCCTTGAAAATAAATCCAGCTGGGAACAGAGGTGGAATCACCACCTGTGTTCCCAGAGGATAAATGCTGCTTAGAGCTCAAGAGGCCTCTGTGGTGCAGGAAAGTGTGTAATTCACACCTTCTTGAGCCAGTTTTACTGAATGCAATAATCATCTGGTCTTTATTTGAATCTCCCTCTTCCGGGACTGATTTCCACTGTCTTCTGTTATTCCAATTCTCCTAAAGTAGTGCAGTACATAAAGTTTCTCAATCCAAATGCAGACCTCACATGGGCTCATGGCCACCTCCTTGCAAGCACACTCACAGTCGTATGTCACACTGCCCAAAACCTCTCAATTATTGGCTGGCTCTTGGCAGTCTCAGGGCTTTTAGCTGCTTTTAGCCAATAATTGGGAGAGTTGTGAAAGCAGGATTCATGTCTTACTAGGAGAGTGTGATGGAGGAAAGCTGTGGGTTTATGTTGGGTTGGTATCTGCATTTATAAGTTTCATATACTTTCTTTAGGAGAACAGGAAGAAAGAATTGTATTATCAGGGGACGAGGATTTTCATTTGGATTAAACTAAAGACTTACCCAGCAGAACAGCAAAATCTGGAGTTGAGGAATTAAAAAATAAGTACAGAGGACTAGGACTAGATGTGACAGGTCCTGCATTTAGTGACTGGTATCTTCAAAGGACTATGAAGGTAAGGAGAATAAAAAACTTATCAACGCCATGTCAAAATTTGTCTTTGCTGCGACAGAAGAAAAAGAATTAGGCTTTAAGTTCCAGTGCTGTCCTTAGATCTCAAAGAATTTTTATTTGTTTCTATTCAGATTATGACCACGTCAGAAGTTCTTTTGCTAGAAAATTATGCTGCATAAGAAATATGTGTGTATGATTCCTGTGAATAGCTGCTCTGACTTTTCCCCAACTGCAGAGAAGCTCCATTCAAAATTCATGCAGAACTGGTCTTATGACTTATTACCCATTTTTTACCACCTTCTTACTACCTTTTGATAGGTCTAACTTTTGGACCCACTGAGCACTAAAGGAGTGGGACATGACTACCTTATTGGGAGTTCAGTTCTGTAAAAAAAAAAATGAGCATTTAAATGCCAGTGCAAACATCAGAACAGACAACTGGTGATGGATGTTCTTTGTCCATCAATGATTTTCAGCCAAATCCTGCTGTGCACCTAACTGAACAAAACCCACCTCTAGCTTCAGTAGGATTTGTGCTTAAATTCCAAGAGTATGGCCCTCAAATATTTTTCCTGCATAAATTTAACTGTAAAGCATTCCTGTAATCTAAACTTATTTTTATGTCAAGTATTAAAATGGTGCATTTGTTAAAATCAGTAAAAAATACTAAAAATTAAAAAAAAGATAAATAACCTCTTTAGATAACTGCAAAGCCCTTTATAAATGAAGAAAAAAAAAATAAGTTTTGCAGCACACAGGAAAAAGGAAATGCTTTGGAGATATGGTCTCATATGTATAATATACTGAGCCATGACATCAGGGCAGTTATTTTTCCCTAAGGTAAATGTCTTATATTACAAATTCTTCCCTTTCCAGAGGCCTCAGGCTCCACAGATGTTCAGATAACAAAGCACTTGAGTTCTCAACACCCAAGAGGTCTCTAGGAGCAATATTTCTATACCATGCCTACAGCCCAATCAATTTCTGGCTTTCTTTCTGTATTTGTTATCCTCTTTTACCTGTCAGAAGCATCTCCCTCTTGTGTTTCTCAAAACAGTTGATGCAGCTTTAAAAGCTGAGGTGTGCCCTTGCAGCAGACCTTTTGCTCGCTTCTACTTCTGCTGTAGTCAAGTTTCTATCCTGTGCTGGGGCCAAATTTCCAAAACATGTCCATTAAGCAATCAGTTCCTGCTGAGAAAAATACCTGACATTGATCTTCAGCCTGACAGTAAGATCCGATAAAGCAAGGTTCAAATAAGCACAGATTCTTTTGAGATCTCCTAGTCAGAAATCCCTTTCTGAAGAGTTCATATGGTACTGCCTGATATGAGATTTTAGATGTTCCATGACCTCTTCCCCATGTTTTTTACAAATAAAATTCCTTAAGATCAAATACATGGTAAATGCATATTAGTTAAGGTATTTATTACATAGAAATAAACTAAATTAAGGGGGATCATAATGACCTCAACAAGTTACCCAGAATTTGCTTCGTAATAATTGATGAGAACAAATTATGCAAAGACATTACATTAGAGTTAATACTTTTAAGTCATAAATGACAATTGAATATACATATTTTAAGCACAGCCTCTTTTAATAAGGTTGCTACTAATTTCCAACATGAAAATGGGATTCTCCAGGTGAAAAAAGCAACTAAGTATAAATACCACTACTTTATATAAGTGAGTGAATTGCAAAATCAATTTTAAAGGAAAACTCAGAGTCTGTTAACTATATTGTTCACTATTAATCCATACAGTAATGGAAATAAATGGTCATGTCTGGTTTTGCTTGCTAAATTTAATTGTTATTAGGGTTACATAATTAAGAGTCATGCTTACAATATAATGTATTTTAAATGAAATAGTTATCAGTACCAGTTAACTCATTCCTATGTATTTTTTTTTATATGTTTACTATAGGAAGTAATACATATTTTGACGTAATGAAATGGCATCATATCTTAAAAATAACTGCAGCATACGTTTCTGTATTATAGAAAAGGTGTCATACCTTGATAATATAATACTTGTGTATATATCAGAAAGTTCAGATATCGGAGATATACCAGAGTGCATTTGGAAACATATAGTTAGAAAGTAAGCCCACTTCTAAGGAATGCTTATGTGAAAATAGCACCTTTCTATAAAAATCCAGCATTCACTTGCAACACTTATTCTTCTCAATGCTAGGCAAAATAGAAAGGGTATCATGCAGTTATTTCACATTTTCACAGGCATAAATATATTGTGACAGAAATCACAATACAAAAAGAAATGTTAAAAATATATTTCAGTTGAAAACACTTACTGGTGTAATGTACTTTCAGAATTGACATAATGTACCTAACCAACCATTTAAAAATTACAAGTAACACTTTAAGTTTAATGCTTACAATATAATTCTGATCAAATTATTTTCATGCTTGTGGTTCTAAACTAGACCAAAGTGTTTTTTAAAGGAATGTTTTTCCTTTTACAGAATTCCACAGTTGAAGCTCATAATCTAGCCCAAGGAAAAGCAGTTTTGAAAAAAGTGTAAAACTTGCAATGACTTTAAGTAGAAGATAGGAGCTTCATAGACAGACATAGGAAGTGTGAGCTTCCAGGTTTAGTTATAACAGAGACTTCATATTGGCCACAGACCAGAGTATGTTTAGATTATTAACTATCATTACCCCCAACTATCCCAATGGAATGCAAAGATTTGTCTCATTCTTCTTCCCGTCCTTACTCAACTGACAAACGTTAATGGTTATTCCATTAAACAGCACAGAATACAAGCTACTATGTCATCTGTAGGCTGTTGGTGCTGGTCTCAACTTCAGGGGAAACTTAAGAAGAAAGGAATGTAAAGGATGTCAATAAATTATTAAGCTGCCAAGAAAAAGATGCAGATATGTGACACATACTATCTACAAGACAATACTATAAAGCCTGGGATGCTGGTTTCACAGTAGACATCAAAAGTCTGTTGATTAATAAAAAAGAAAGTGAAGGTGATTCTATATGGAAAATGGGAAATTTTGAGATTAGGCACATAATTATTCAGTTTGACAGTGCCAAAATGAATGTTTGTAAGGAATTTTGTAGGACAGCTCTCAGTTTACCCCACACCATATGAGACAACACTACAGAAAACTATATACTTTCTGGCACCATAGAGATAATTTCAAAAGCTATGGAAGTTATGGCAGTGATTTAGGTGGAAACAAGAGGCTTGCCAGTTAGTGATAAAGCTGAAAGTACACATGAACAATTCTTTTCCAAAACAAGAAAAAATAACTATGGAAAAATTCAGCTGGATTTCCAGTTGACTGTAAGCCAGCTAATGGCTCAATGCGGCACTGATTTCAGTATGTTAGAGAGGTATTTCCAAAGTTTTTATTAAATGCATGAGTAAATAGACTTTTTAGAACATGGTGTGTCTGGCTTACTTTATAAAACAGAAAGCAGCCTGACTTTTCAGGAAGCAATCGATACATTCCACAAACAAAAAAAGTAATATATTGCAGTCTAATGGAATCATGCAAGACAGCAATTAGTAGAAATAATGGCCTGATCTTATGAATACAACTTGCTATACTTACTACCTTGCAGGTCCCAAGTTTCATTCGTCATGTGTACTTCATTAAAAGCTTCTAATTTAATTTTCACCTGTTCACGCTTTCATCAACTTCACTTTCACACTGAGACTGCTCCCATGCCATCAAGTGCTAAATAAAATCTTCAGCTTAGTAACAGAAAGATCTTTTCTCACTAATACTTTCAATAACTCACCTTGAATGGCAGGCCTAGTGTGACTCATAGACATTCCCGGGACCTTAAATGAGTTGAACTCATCTCTCAGGAGAAGCAATAGGACTGTCTTTGTCTGGGCACAACAGATAGAATCATTCATCAGGAATCTTTGTAATATGCCTTACTTTTCCCAAAGCAGCTAATCTGCCTCCCTTTGCTTCAGACTTTATCAGAGCAACTTGGTCAAAACTCTTAGAAACTCATACCATAATATCTACAATCAGTTCAGACTCAGCTGCAGAATTATTTTTGGCTCATAAAGGAAAAAAAGCTACATTACTAGTCCCTTCATCCATGATGACTGCAACTGATTTGGCAGCTCTAACTAAACTTTCAAAACTAACCTCTCTGATAACCTCTTGAAACTAAATTTTTCTAGCAAACAAACTAGCAAATTTTGGCTGCCTCTAAATGAGCAGGATCCAGACTTCATTGTACAAATATCTTTGTATGGAAATCTCTTGGCCTATTTACATCTCCATTTCTGACTCAGGTTTCTGTTTGGTGGTTGTGATTAAAAAGGAAATATGGCAATCGTGTTGTATTAAGATAAATTAAACTGTGCACTTTCCTAAGTAGGCCTTTTGTGAGATGTCTTTCAACAGGAAGACAGGCCCATCCATCACTTGGAATTGCAAATACATTTTAAAAGCTTCATTCTCTCTTATAATTTAAAATTTCATAAATGGTTATCATGGGTGTGGTTAAAGTTGCAAAATGCTGTCTCCTTATGTGTGCAGAGCTGAAGCACTTGAATCTACAAGAGTCACTAGTTTTAAAAGGCTGGCAAACCCTGAGTTAAACTCCAAAACAACTATCAGCTTGTGAATACGCACATACATAAATTTAATTTGAATTGCTAACTATGTACTCTGTTTATTTCTGCGCCTCAGTTTCTCTCCCCTGTATTACCTCAAGAGCATCAATTGAATCAAAGTTTTATTCTTCATTTATATAAATACAATTTTTGGCATAGTAATATTACATACATTTTTAGATGCCAAAGAGAAAATTGCCTTCTATTTCAGTACATGGGGTATTTGCATTGTCACAGTACATTACATGGATTTGATGCTTAACATAAAACTGTACTAATCTTTGTGGCAAACATAATAACAAAAACAAGTTGCTTGGAGTTTTTTTCTATTTTTGTTTTAAAAAATAACAAAAACCTTTCCATTGAAGGACCACATGTGAAACTTTGGTTTCTCTGCACAGAGACCAAGGCTGCTTATTACCTACAGTGTACTAGCTATGATGAACAGACCACCATAGTTGTGACAACTGATGTTGCTGCCTCCAGGGTAAAACAAAGGTTTACATATTACACAAGCAATTTAAATGTTTTCTAAACATATTGCCAAGACAGTGGGAGTTGGCAGCCAGCACTGTGTTTTAGGTTTTGGATACTTGGATTAGAAGTGACTGCTGATTATAGACCTTTTTATTTGTCTTCTACGAATTACAAGCAACCTAGTAACCCAGCAAAGAATCCTTTGCAGCACTTAAACTTGTCTTCATGGCTTCCCAAAGATTGCATACACAAATCACTCTACAAAAGTAGCGTAAGAGGCTTGTGCATAGATAACTACGTAAGACAACTGTCTTGTTCTAACTCTTAAAGACTTCCCCAAAGTGAAATATTTTATAATCCTTTTTGTGCAGTAGTCAGGAAAGAAATGAAAGAGTTTGGGCAAAGATTATCCACAAGAAAGAAACTTTTTTTTTGGGTTCCAGCTGAAACACAATAAAGAACATAATTAACTTCACAATTCTTTGTGTTTTTCATTTGACTGCAGGGAGGAGATGAAAGAGGACTGTTAAGCCTTGCATTCCATCCCAATTACAAGAAAAATGGAAAGCTGTATGTGTCTTATACCACCAACCAAGAACGGTGGGCTATTGGACCACATGACCACATCCTTAGGGTCGTAGAATACACAGTATCCAGGTATCGCTAGAAGTTTAAAATTCAGTAGTTTTGTGTTCCTTAGCAACCTTTTAATTTTAGTATTTCCCACTGCTAAAATAAACTATCAGATTTACAATGTGCATATACTTGTGTACTCGCAGAAAAATTATTGCTGCTTTTATTTCAAACAGTAGCTTTGGAATGTCAGTATGTACACAAGTTTATTCTTTTTAAGATCTTGTTGTTGTTGTTATTCTGTCATTTTTAAATTATAGTGATTTCTACTTATTGTGTACAGGCAGCAAAATATTTTTCTGTGAATGCTGGAAAAATGAAAATTCTCAGAAATAACTGCCTGACATTTTTCCATCAAGTTACAACATCCACATCTTAAAGCATAATTTGAATGACTTGAGCTTATTTTTAGGAAGAATAGTGACAGCAAACTATGATAACTTTGATAATCTTTCTATTGCAGGAAAAATCCACACCAAGTTGATATGAGAACAGCAAAAGTGTTTTTAGAAGTAGCAGAACTACATCGAAAACACCTAGGAGGACAGCTTCTCTTTGGCCCAGATGGTTTCCTATACATTTTTCTTGGAGATGGCATGATCACTCTAGATGATATGGAAGAGATGGATGGTTTAAGGTACAAAAACTACCAATGGGCAGACTTATGTATTGTCTTCAGGGTTTGCACACTATTTGGGGTCAGAATCAAAAGTGATCAGCAGTTGTCAGGGCAAATCTTACTCCCTCTTCCTTGACTACATAATCATACTATTTTCAGGGCCTGAGTTTAGTAAACTGCTGATTTTCAGAACAGTGTTACTACTTAAATAAATTTCCTTGTAGTTGTGTGCTATCAACCCATCTAATTGCATCTATAGAATTTAGATGCACTTGCATTTAAGCAAAGATGAGACTTCTTTTTTTCCAAATCATTTTTCTATGAACAAGGCACCTTTATTGAGAAAACATTCTGAAAATGTGCCTGCAGACACACCAGTCAATAACAACATACCACTCATGAAAATGGCTAGAATACATATGAAGAAATCCTACTTTCGTTCTACCTATGCAATTTGCTCAACCTGCTTTTTCCCTCTGTTTCATTGTGCTCTGTTAGAGTTGCAACATTTCCCTTAATTTACAGAAAGTGCAGTACTGGGCCTTTACAAACTTAAAAGGGGTTACTATGCTCAAAGGCCTTTTTGGCTCAGCAGAATAGCAGGTTCTCTGGGCCTTTGCAGTGAGAATGTACTTAAAACCAAGACCAGAGAGCAATTCTAATACTTGACTTTTAATTAATGTAAAGCAAGGGCAGACTGAAACATGTAGTGACAGGATAATGGGGAATGTCTTTAAACTGAAAGAAGGAAGATTGAGGTTAGGTATTAGGAAAAAATTCTTCACTATGAGGGGCATGAGACACAAAGAAGCTGTGGCTGCCCCATCCCTGGCAGTGTTCAAGGCCAGAGTGGATGGGGTTTGAGCAATCTGGTCTACTGGAAAATGTCCCAACACATGGCAGAAGGGTTGGAAGAGGATGATCTTCAAGGTCCATTCCAACCCAAACCATTCTATGAGTCTATATTCATGATGAAGAAAGAACAAAATCAATTTAAGTATAACATCTTTTCATGCTTGTAAACAAGAGTTTTGACACTCTTCTACGTTTCTGTCCTCCCTCCATCACAATCATGAATGTAAGGCAAAACATATTACTCTGCCCTGTTTCACTTAACAGTAAATACCAACATCTCCATTTAACCAGTACCATTACTTTCTTGTTGCTTGTTGGGACTTTTTTGTTTGTGCTTTTTCTGTTTGGTTGTTTTCTTTAATTCATGTATAATTAATCTTTGGATTGTACTGTGACTACAAATCATTGAATTCAAGAGTAGTATTCAAAGTGTTAGCAAAAAGCATTACGTAACTTTATAGTTATTATGCTCATAATCACCCCAGAGGATACACAATGTAGAAGAGTTAACAACCTTATATTTGAAGCCACAAAACTACAATAAAGTATAGAAATTTGCTCTGATTATCAACACTGCTTCCCAACAGCATGGTCAGAAGCATTCTAGTATGTACTTAACAGAGCAACATACTGGTTACACTGAATCTTTGATAGTAGTAGCTCTGCTACTACTCTTGGGACTTGCATGTGCCACAAAACCAATCTATATGTGATTATTCAGTAAAGTGAGTCGTTTATTTTGCTGATTCACTGTAGTATTACATGGATTATATCTATTAGTAAAATACTTTTAAAAAAACCCAATTGTTTTATCCTCCAACTTTCTCAGTGATTTTACAGGTTCTGTATTGCGCCTTGATGTAAATACTGACCTGTGCAATGTTCCTTACTCCATACCACGGAGCAACCCACATTTTAACAGCACAAACCAACCTCCTGAGATTTTTGCACATGGACTCCACAATCCAGGCCGGTAAGTAAGTCTCAGGTAAATTGAATTACTCTGGAGCACCTACTGTTTTCAACCAGGAATCTTTTATACAGTGGGTAACAAAATTTTAATACTAAATGCTTTTGTGAACTTTTTAAAACTTGCACTGCTTCACCTCCACACATACATCACAGTCAGAAACAAATGTACACTGGGAAAGAAGAAGGAGAGGAATGTGCACAACTATTACAAGTCAAGACTGAAGTGACAGAAATGAATCACAGGATTTTTGTTTCAAACATATAATAAAATTATTACCTTTATGAAAAAAGAGAACATAAAGCAGAGAGTTGGTAAATCACAGCTGAGATGGGAATCCTGACTGGGAAAACAAGGCATACAGAAAACAAATGAGAACATCTGGTGATGTCTGAACAATAACAAGAACAATGCTTTAACTGAACACATAATTCAGCAAATTAGGTGGGAGGTAGTACTGAAGTGACATTTAAAGTAATGGTTTGAAAAAAATTCAGAAAGTCAAGATGCTCAGATAAGGAGTTTTATTCTCAGACTTTTTTAACAGTCCAAAATTCATACACCATGTAAACCAACTCATTTAGGTTAATTAAAGCACTATTCATTTCAGGTGCTATTCAGCAGCGTATGTTTTATCACTAGGAAAAAACAGTTTTACTTCACATTACATAAAAAATGGTGCAGGAATGAGAAAGGTATGTGATCTCTTGTACACAAATCTGATGTAGTTCTCAGATATTTTGGCTCAGTATGAGTTAGGTCCCTCAAGTGAGAAAGCACCACAAAGAAACAATAATCTTTCAAAATGTGATGTCATACTATTGATAGAGAATTATACATTATAAACTCACCTATCTCATGGATTTTCTTATATTTTTTGCTTTACAGATGTGCTGTGGACCACCACCCAACAGATATAAACATCAATTTAACAATACTTTGCTCAGATTCAAATGGAAAGAACAGATCTTCAGCCAGAATCTTACAAATAATAAAGGGTAAAGACTATGGTAAGTTCCATCCAGGGTAAAGCTGGGAAGAGACAGTTTCTATGCCCATAGAATCGTAAATAAAAAATAAAGAAAACTGATACAGAACTGTGTATCCAGGATAGGTAGCTTCCAGCACAGACATGATAGGTAACATAAAAAAAAACTTATGAGCTTATGAAAAGTATGGTACAAGCAGATAACAATGCAAGACAAAACTAAATCTAAATGACTCAAATTTTCCTTGTTGGTGTAGAATATAATGTAAATAAGACTTAAGAAATATGCCAGTTGCTAGTCTGTCAAAGATCTCACTGTTGCTTCATATGATGGCTCATAAAGAAGATTTTGGAATATCGGGAACTGATGAAAATGTGTTCTTGGCAATT
The DNA here is from genome assembly GCA_032466535.1 of Forpus xanthops. NCBI lineage: Eukaryota > Metazoa > Chordata > Aves > Psittaciformes > Psittacidae > Forpus > Forpus xanthops. The sequence continues at coordinate 20,230 of JASSUY010035281.1, forward strand.
CACAAATCATCTTTTAAGACATAGAATGGAAGCCTCATGTAATGCACTTCCTATAATGGAAAAGGTGAGCTAGACAACAACAGACTATAACCAAACAGGGAAATGACTGAGCTCTGTTTTAAACTGACAACCTTAGAAAAATGTATGATGCTGCTACTTCATAATGAATGACTTGTTTAGATTAGATTGCAAAAAGATAAACATACTCAATTAGGGACTTAAAATTTGAAAGTGTTGCACGTTCTCTCTGACTCAATATGATTGTCAGTCACAACTTTAGTTTAATGTTTAACTTTGATACTCACTAAGTTCGCTTGCTCAGGCAATCCAGGTGACAGTTACTCTGAGCTATTATCTACCTTGGTTGGCTGTTTAGTAGCTTGTAAATTTATGGTGGTAAAAGGTGATAAGTGCCAAAGGTGTGTAAAGGCATCAAGAACTGGTCTATTTCCTGAAGTGTAGAATTTTCTGGGTTTATTCACATCCCTAGTCCTCCCAACTGTACTTTACTTAAAAGCAAAGCAGTTGTGCTGGCTAGTACAATAGTACACAATAGCGTAATGCAATTGTTCTACTTTAGTTGTTGCGTGTATTTTCTGTGTTCATTTTATGAAAGCCAAACCAAAGAGTAATATTTGGTAAACCACTGCTCCAGTGGAATTTTGACGGCATCTTTATTGCAGAGTAAACTAAGCAATATTCTGTCTATCCAAAACAGCTTTCCAGCATTAATACTAGGCTCTGGGTCACTTGCTTCAATAGAAAGAACTCATCATCCTTTTCTCCCACATAAAATTTCAGCACTTACTGTCATAGAATAATCAGATAAGTTCATCTCTCAAAGACTTGCAGATAGCCCTCCAACTGAAAAAAAGTTCCTATAAAACAAAAAGGTCTATTGGCTGAGGCTTTAACTTAAAATTATGCAGTTAGCATGTCAAGTTGAGCCTACTTTTGCCCTAAGCAGTATTTGATTGCATGAATAGGAACATTTCCAGTGAAACTTCCTTGGAAACATTATTTGGCATGACTAAACTTTGAAGTTTTGTAAAAAAAAAGAAAAGAAAAATAAAATGTGTAGGAACTAGCAACTACAACAGCAGCATAAAACAGGTTACCATGAGAAGCTATAGCCAGTGATACTAGTGTTTTATGGGAGGTAAAACACATACTGTGTTTGAAACTAATTTTGAAAGAGTATCTCAAACCACTGACAGGCTTTGAAAACGAATTGTGCTGAAAGTCACTGGAATTTCTGCAAGATACTAAAAAGGACTTTAGAGTGAAGGGGTTTAATTGTATTCCTGAAGTTCAGAAGATCCATTATGCTGACTGTATTGACATATAAAGGTTAACAGTAGTAAAAACATCAACTTCAATGAAAGTCCGACCTAATCTTTATATGGTTTTATTCCCCCAGCCTGTGCACACGGAAGAAAGCAATTGCAGCTTCTCCTATCTATATCTCTAACTGATTGTTTCACAAACAGCCTTTGTTTTAATTTTCTGATTTTTTTCATGTTCCATTTGCAGCAAAACACATTGAATTTTGAAGAATGTTTAAATGGAATTAACCTTTTTTGAAATAATAACATATTCATAAATGTGAATCAAAATATGATTCTGCATATGATCTAATGCTACGGTAGTTCCTTTTTAGAAAGTGAGCCTTCACTTTTAGAATTCAAACCATTCAGCAGTGGATCCTTGGTTGGTGGATTTGTCTATCGAGGCTGCCAGTCTGAAAGACTCTATGGAAGTTATGTATTTGGAGACCGCAATGGGTAGGTTTCTTATAACTCACTTTTAAACAAAAATACATACAAAGTATATTTAGTTATTGAGCTTCCTGTATAAAGAAACACCAGCAGTCTTGTATGCTCTGTCATTTTGCCAGTTTAGTGATATGTTAGTGCAGATTAAAGTCTACATTCAGAAATAATACAGTACAGTATCCTAATGAATGGTGACATAGGTAAAGTATCTGATCCTTGGAAAAAAAGCACAAAGACACATCACAGCACTCTTAAGATTTTAGTTCTACAAACTCTTAGATGCATCCTTTACACTGTGATGGGAATAAATGTTAATTGTGGAGCAGCTTCCCAAACAGGTCTAACTGTTAAGACATTGAAAACTTTTGGGTGTTATGGAAACATCACTGATGGAGCAAAGTGAATGGGCACAGTTTTCTCATGCCAAATAGCTCAATATTCACAAATGGCTACATAGTGTTGCTTGAATCCAATTTTGCAATGTTTGAATGACAGGAAGGGAAATGCTGTGCTTTTTAAGCATCTGAAAAGCAACAGGCATGAAATCATAAGGTGATGTACTACACAGGTGTATCTATGAGCGATTTGCAGCAAGTATTTACTTTTTTATCTGGACCTTGAGAATTCTCTATTCAAAATGTAATATAACAATATGCTTTATGTGTTTTTTGAATATAGAAATTTTTTAACACTGCAACAGAGTCCGGCAACCAAACAGTGGCAAGAGAAACCCCTCTGTCTTGGCAACACTGGTTCATGTAGAGGTTTCTTTTCAGGCCCTGTCTTGGGATTTGGTGAAGATGAATCAGGTAAATAAAATAAATAATAAAAAAATATTGTTAAATCATAAGCTTTATCAGTAATGCCTGCTGAACTATTCAAAAGCATAGTCAATGTTTAAAAAGAACTCTAAAGGCTATCTTTCCTTTGCCAAAGATGTCTGTGCTGCTTTCAGCTACCCCTTTTCAGCCTTGTAAGAAGAACCAAGAAGAGAATGGGTTGTTGGAAGGAGCCAAGGTCCTTACTGTCTCTCACATTCTGTGAACTGTGTCCCTCACTATGACATAATGTGTCATATACTGGCTTTTATTCCAAACATTACAGATTTAAGAGGCAAAGATACTGCATGAGCAGATTGATCCCCCTCTTGCCCATTCCTAATTTTATTTTTTTAACCAATTCTATAAATATGAATCAAAACACACTAATGATAAAATGCTTCTCACATTTTAGCATCATCTGGGAAAGCGCTATTTTGAATTTCCAAATAGCAAGATTCTGTTGTATATTTCAGTGATGAGTGTTTCTTGTGATGTTGTTTTTAATCTCATCTTGCAAATACAACTAGATCACAAAAGTTTTGTATTTGACATCTTAGGAAAGACCTAATTTATTGCACTGGTTTCTTTAACAGGTGAGATTTACATATTATCAAGCAGTAAAAGTATGACACAGCCTCACAGTGGGAAACTCTACAAGATCATTGACCCAAAAAGGTGAGCATCACTAAAATTAGTCTTTCCTTCAACAGGTTAGAAAACAAAATGTTAATGGAGTTCTTTACATGCAGCTGAATTATGTAATACTGACATTCAGTAAGAAAGTAAATTCTCAGTGCAGGGGGCTTCCTAAAAGCAAATGTACCATCAGCAGCAAGCAGAACAGATTCACTAAAAGTAATCACTGTCTCATAGAAAGTGGATGTCAGAAGAATAGAGGTGTGATCAACACTACCTTCTGGAAATTTTTACCCTTCATCATTATGTTAAATGCTGCCCACTTTCCCACATAGATTCACATTTGTTGCAGGCATTCATAGAAAAGTAGACATATTTAATGTGGAACCATGTGGACCATCACAGGTAAAACATGCTCCTGGTAGTTTTGAAGCAATTGACTTGTAGGCACCACAAAGGCTAAGCAGCACAGATGGAAGGCTAGAATTCTCCCCAGCACTACTACTTTCCTAACTGCCACTGTGGTAGGACAGCTCACAATGGGAGCTGGCTCAAAAGGTTAGTACTGGCTTACAATACCTACTCTGTATATTGAAAAGCTACTACAGAAAATAATTTCACAGTACTAGACAGCAGACAAGCCATCCCCGGGCAGTGCTAGTCTCACTTCCTCAGTTTCAGTTTTGCCATAGGGACATCGCTAAGGGACAAATCCAGTCTTTTCCAAACATCTCTTCAGTTGTATAGGAGATACTACCAATGGAAAATAATACAGAGAACTGAATCCTCAGTGGGTGTGAACTGTCACTGCTTACAAGTTTTCAGCATCTTTCCATATCCTTGCATTTACCTGTCCTTCCCTGGAAAGGTCTGGAGCACCAAGGAAGGAAACCTTCTCTTGGACTGTGTGCCAGAAATACATTAAATTCTTTAACAGTTCGTAAAGCACCATTTCCAAAGGCTTATAAATCCCACTGAAGTGACTTATGAGACATGGAGTTAATATGATTAGCTTATCTAGTTGTAAAATGAGGACAAATGAAAATTATCAAACCAGACTTTCTTGAGATATGATCTTTGCAGAGCAGTTGGAGCTACTAAATATTAGGGGATCTGAAAGACTGCAGAAAGCCAGTTTCCAACATGACCAGAGGGCCCCAGCAACGGTAAGAGCAGATGACTAGAAGATACTCACTTTTGCTGAAGAAATACCATTTTCTTCCTGGTGCATCTTGCTGCTCTATCAGACCAATTCTGTAGCATGTAAAGGTACCACATCCATCCTGCAAAAGCATCAGAAATTAACACAAACTGAAGTAGCCAACAGAAATGAAGTTTGTCATACTAGTTACTTTGACTTCATCATACCCTGAGAAAGCAATTGTCTGTGCAGCATCTACATCAGCAGGTTTCCCCCATTAGCATCAGACAGAGTTAGATTCACATTCCTGCTTTTGCTATTGACTGCTTCAGAGAGGAATCTATTTTCCTGTAAGAATTTAAATTCTAAAAATTGTTACTGGGACAAGTAAATAATAAATATGTGAAACAGGATGCACACTGTATCATAAGTTACAGGAAAGATTCAGTGTCTTATAATTATACTATTGCATACCTATAGCAAGTCATTTGGAAGCAGATGTTACTTGCAGGTTAGTGCAGTCTGTCAGTCAAGGTTAGTACGTATGTTTTATTTATGCTTTCTGGTATTAAAAACATTTTTTTAGAATAAAACTTGTCATTCTTTCTGGGATTGTTTAGTCTGTTGGTGTATGGTTTTTAAGTGAATTTTACACCCTAAATCCACTATTAGTATCTAATTACATGGGGCTGCCTTGTTTGACCTCGGCTTTTTGTTCTTGTTACCTCTTCCAGTAGGGTGGTCTTCAGCTGACATACCTGAAAGGCCAGACCTCCCATTGCTGTGCTCATGGTTGGCTGTTTTCGTGTATGGAAGAGGGTCAAGACTGTGTTTGGTTACTGGTGAAAGTAACCAGAAAACTATAAAATGCTTTGGTAAATTGGCACACAGTGAAATTAAACAGACTGTGGCAAAGGGACATGGGTTTTGGGAACACTTCTTAGAAACATGAGATAATTTTCATTCAGACAAAGTTTTGAGTTTTTTTGTTGTTTTTCAATCTCACACTAATGCAGGCTTTTAAAAGACAGATAGCTACTTCCACAAAAGAGCATTGCAGCTCTATTTACCATTTAATGCTAATTTCACATTACACATGTAAATAATTTTAAAATTCCATCGCACTGGCAAATGTTCACGTAATGCTTTGTTAACAAAATATCGTTATTCATGCCCTGATATTTTTTACATGCTAATATGGTTGCTCTTTCATGTCTTCCTTATGGTATGAGCTGTACAAATATATCGAATATAGGTATAAACCCTAATAAGCTCTCTAGAACACAAAGATGCTACAGGTCAGCTCTGAGCATCAGGTATAAAGTCATCAACACATTGATTTGTCCCATTTTAGAAATTCACTGCTTGCTAAGAAAAGCCTTCACATGTAACAAAAATGAAGTGTTAAGCTGAGGTGATACATAACAAATTGATAAATATGATCAACACAGAGGTTCTGAATCCTTCCATCATCAAGGCAGTTTGAAACCTAGAATTCAAGTTACCACAGGAAACTTTTGTTCAGGTCTTCCAAATACTTAATGTCAATAACTAAATAGCTTCCCCTCAAAAGCACAGAATTAAATAATCTTTCTCATTGTAACAAGGCACTTAAAATAATACATTAGTACTTTGGAGCTTTTAGACAATGAATCCATAAATCAGAAACATGAAAGTTAAATTGAATGTTAAAACCAAGCATGTGAGGTGCAGCAAAATGCACATTTACTACCTATTACCAAAATCAGGTAGAGTGAAGAGGATAGGTAATAGTATAGTTAGCTTTGAGATTGGAGAAGATGTGAGAAACCCTTAGAATTACAAACATTTAAGACCAGCTTTAAATTATTTAAACGAGCAGACAAAAGAAGAATTTCTTAAGTTAAAACTGTGTCTCTGAAAAATACATCCATTCTTTGATGATTATAAAAAAAGTTATCACAAGTCAATTGCTTTTCAGGGTTAGGAACTCATGAAAAAACACAGGGAGAAAGACTTACTTATGTACTTCTCAATGAAAATGTAGGGCTGCTCATGTCCTGAAGATTAGTGCAAATACTAGCACTTTATAAATTGTCTTTGTGACCAAAAGAGAAAACCTTTTTATTTTTATATTTTTACTTGCTGGTTTATAATTTTTCTATCTGGCTTTCTGTTTCTGCAAATACTTAATAATATAAATCAAAAACACATTGATGAATGTATAGGAAAAATAACTAGGTAAACAGTGGTGTAGAAAATGCATATAGGTCCAAATATTACAGTTGGTCAATAATGGTGAAAACAGGAGACAAACTCATTAGAAAACAAAACCTTGACGGGAGGAGAAAATCAGCTGTCAACAGTATTAAAAATGTCTATTTAAATAAGAAAGATCTGTTGATAGGCTCATAACAGCTGTACTTCAAACATTGTAACCAGCTGTTCTTTGAAAACCATAGACAGGGAAAGACCAAAAAGCAAGAAAATAAACTTTGGGAGGTGGCAGAACAGCCATAATGTGACTTTGTAAGCCTTCTTTTAGAATACTTATGATCACTTTTATCTTCAGGCAAAGTCTAGAAAAAAAATTAAAAAATCAGAGAAGAGCATTCAAACTGATGGACAATGCAAAAGATTCCCATTTAACACTTGAAACTTAACTTAGAAAAGTTTATAGTGCTGTATCCCCTATGAAGTTTTAAATGTTTGCCACTGTTGATATGGTGATTTCAAAGGGAATAATTCTTTTGCTTGGGATGGCTCACTGGAGCCAGCAGATGATTTTTATTAAAGAGGGCAGAGCTTAAGTGCCCTTGCACACTTAAGATCTCCTCTTCCTCTCCTTCTAACATGTTACAGATCTGGATTTCAATATATTTCATATCATCAGCCAGAATAGCTGCTTTCCATTGGATTGAAACTTGAACTTGATTCAAACCACCTCACTTCTCTTTCATGCCCCTCCAAGAGTATGTAATTCCACTTATCATCCCTTCCATCATTACCTTCTGGGATTTCCGTTATCAGAGTATTTCCAAACAGGCTGATTTCAGACACTAAGGGGCAGTATCTAGGTCATACCTCATTTTGACATTGCTCAGGCTCTTTACAAAAACTCTGGTAGTTTTATTTTTTAGTATGAGTCTAGAGTGTTTGATGGTATGATAGAAGAATAGCATTTATGAAAGCATAGCCCTCTTCAATTGTGCCTTAATCACTATGGAAATGGAAACACAGAAACATACGGTATTAGACTAATCTGCATCAAGATACTCAGGTCTGACAGGTTTTGGGTACACTCTGAAGCTACTACTGGAAACTCTCTGTAGAGTGAGCCAATTTTGTTGGCGAATGCTCTCACCAACCCAGGTGGGCCATATGATTTCTTTCTGTTCAGAAAGTTACTATCCCTTAAGTCATTTGAGGGAATGGAAAGCCAGAATTAATGTCTAATGATGTTTAGTTTAGCCGGAGCATGCAAAATTCTTATCTCATTTACCTACCCACATACAGTTACTATTCCCATAAGAGACACTAAAGAGAAATTAGAGCTTTTTGTGAATACCAGTCTAGAGAGTTTCACTTTACAAAAGTACTTCACAAAAACTCCTTTGTAATCACGATGGAAAAACCTAAGGATTTTTTTCAATCACATCACAGCTCACTGATTGTAAAGTTTTTGTTTTGGTTTGAGATTTTTTTTTTTTGCTCCTTTTTTTTTTTATTTTTTCTAGCATTAGCTATTAAGGAGTTCTCACTTTTTATCGCTTTATAAGGAAAAAACAGCTCAGTTTATCTTTTGCTTATTTTCTGGAGCCTGCAGGAAGCCTCTGCCATCCTAAAGAAAGTCACACATAATAGAGCAGCTTTAGCCCAGTAAGCCAGTCTTTCCCAATTCATCAGTCAAAGTGATGCAAGTGGCCCCCTAAATTGATAAATTCCCACAGTGCCTGTTGACCCAGCTGCCAAGTGCTCATGCAGCAGGTGTTGTTTTCATGACCACCCTGACAGTAATACAAACTGTTTAGCAGTTGCATTGACCTCTTAGCTATTAACATTGATACAGGCTTCACTAGGGACTAGTTTTCAAACATGACAGAATTTCTTAAGACTAGAGGTCATGAACAAGTATACCATATAAGAATAAATTTGATATGCTGCTGAGTTTAAATCTTAAAAGCCATGAATTTTTTCCACATTATTCCCTGTAGTAAATCTGGAGACAAGTAACGAGCTTTTGGCATCTCTCCCAGGACTAAAGGTATACTTTTTAATTTTAGAAGCTGTACCTGAAGAGATGCTATATTTACTCTATGACAAGTAGTAAATTTAGCCTGTGACAAGCAGTGAAACAAATTTATTTTTTCTTGACATTTTCCCTTATAAGGAAAAAACAAAACAACTAGTGCACAAATTCTGGTGACATACATAAGCATCGTTCTTACACCTAATATCCTGTGAGTGGTTAACTGAAGTGTAACATTCTTTCCTTATATTTTTATTACAATCAGGACTTCTATGGCCATGTCCTTTCTTTGATTGTGAATATCCAGGAGTTTTGTTTGGGTTTTTCTCACTTTACTGGGAGAAAAGGAGATTTTTGATATTGTGTCAAAAGCATGGAGGAGGAATTGTTTTCAGTACCATTGTATTACTGCTGAATTTGACCCTCCATTTGCATTGATTTATGTATGTCTCAGTTACAGGCAAGCACATACAGCAACTGAATCACTCTGTGCATTTAGTGGAACTGTGAAGAGATGCACTAAGGAAAAGCATGAAATCCTAAGCAGTACCAGCATGAGTTTTAATCTATTAGAGCATGTTGGACTTTTATGTGCCTCTAAACCAGCAGTAGGAGCTACTTTCTTACACTAGCTATAATAATGCAGCGAAAATACTTTACACAACCTACAGCCAAGAATTCTCAGCTCCCTGCACTCGTCAGCAAAGGGACCCATTGAGGGCCCCAGCCCCCAGTACATCTTTTCCTCCATGTTCCATACATTTAGAATTGTTATACAGTTTTCTGAAAGCATGTTTTAACAAGCAAGATATACTGTACTGTACTGTATATATGAACAGCTCTTTAAGATAACTAGAATTGTACAGACCGTATAAATAGTCATTATCAGCTACATTTTTGGCTGACTTTCTGCAGACCAAGTAGTGCTTACTGTAAGAGTAATCAAGCCGTACCCTTTTGAGTTTTATAGATTGAGGGAGACAAGAAAAAAATTCTCCCCAGCCCACAACGTGGCTCCATCTATTCCCCTCCATTTTCCACATCAGGAGACACAGCGAAGCACTAGTTATATAAACAAACCATAGGTTTGTCTAAGTGCTGGAAAGATCAGATCCCAACAGTCAGTTTGAAGACTTAAATTTGTGAGATACAGTTCAACTTAATGCTAGAACTTGAAAATTTCCACTGCTTTAAAACCTTAAGAATGCAAGTGCAAGTATTGTGGGGCAGAGACTTTCTCTTGATACATATTGATACCATAACAAAGTTCAAATCCTGAAAGGGAAATGTGGCTTTTCCCATAGCATAACCAAGGAAAGCCAGTAATTCTTTTCACACACAAGGATTCTGCTGCAGCTGCATTTGTATTCCTCTTTTCCTAAGGCACTCTGCCAACCAGAATTTTTTCCATTTTTGTATCTACTCCACCCCACCATTAATAAATATTGTCTGAGGATGGTGGCATGGTTTAGTGGGAGATGTCCCTGCCCATGGCAGGGGGGATGGAACTAGATGATCTTAAGGTCCTTTCCAACCCTAACTATTCTACGATTCTGTGGTTAGAGCAAATTATTGATTGATGGTAGTATGAAGGGTGCAAGGTTACATTCACAAGTACCAAGAGCACTAGAAAACTTCAAATCATAAAAGTGACCAGTCATGCTTGGCTGGATGTAAAAAGTATTATTTCTACCTCCTTACTTAAATACAAACAATAAAAGAACCATGTATTCCAACACTATCATAGATATAATACTATACCACTTTTCATAAAATAATTATTATCTTTACAAATAAAATATCTGACTTATGAGGTCATTCTTTGCTAAAGATATGCCACTGGAGCTCTCTTCCAAGAGATGCTTCAGGAGCCTGAGGTTATGCTTCCTGCTAAACACAGTACTGTACTTGTTTTTCAGCAAGAAAAATTCTCCCATTTAAAATAACTTGAAAGAAATGGGCTTTAACAGAGATAGATGAAGAAAGAATGTTGTCTCCTATGCAGCTGGCTATAAAGAAATCACTTCAAATTTAATTTTTTCTTTTTTTTTTCCAGAGGTAGGAATGAGAAGAAAGATCTTTTTATATCTGAAGAAGTCTCCACTCAAAATCATATAATTTCGTAGAACTGTTTCCAAAAGAGTATTGCCTGTGAATCTCACAGTTTTTAAGTGTAGGAACTTTCTTAACCATTACTAAAGAACTGGAATTCCTTACAGGTCAAAACCATAATGCATTATATTTAAAAGACAGCTGTGGAAATATGCAAACACAAAACCTGAAAGGGTTTCAAATATGCTGCATGAAAGATGTCAAAATGTTTCAAAGTCCTTAAATAATACAGGACCTTAAGTCTAATTTTCAGAAATGCTTTTGAACTTTTGCTACACTAAAAATGCATCTACACATTCTTTCTGTCCTTAACATCTTTGAGGAACCAGTTATTCTGTATGGATGTTTAAATAATCATGGTAGCAATTAAGAATGAGCAGAAAAAGTGCTACAGTGAAGCAAACTAATGAGCCTGTACTCTATTACTGTGTTTCAAAGATGAATGCAAGAAACCATGTAATGTACCATTAACAAGCTGCATGTCAAAATGGGTGGGAGAGGGAGAATATAAGCCCAGTCAGCTAGTTAGGGACTTCTATAACATCAGGTATTGAGTGCTTATTTTTCTTTAAAATTCTTTTCATTTTATCTAATATTACTTTGAATGGCCCCATTGTGCATAGAAAAATCTTTGTAAAACCCTAGTAGAACATGGACTTCATTGGTATCTTAGAAGCCATGAGTTCAACTAGTTAATTTTGTTTTCTTTAGCTTTTTTTTTTCCCTCAATATTTCTTATCATGTTGAAATGAGAGATAAACAAGAATGCCCGATTTCTCTTGTCTTTTTCTGCCACTATTTTCCAAACCTCCATCATACCCCTTCTTCAGACTTCAAAGACTATGCTTTTCTCCCCATAGGATTATCAGTTTAGGATTTCAATATTTTGCAGGATAATTAGTGCATCAGCCGCTGTATCAGCTATTTGCATATAATTGGAGTTTAATACTGATGTCAGCATAATGAACAATGTTATTTTCTATCTATCTCGTATAATTTTGCTTTGGTTTGTTTAGATTCTAGCTGGATGCTTACCCCTGGTTTCTCTGAGCTTTCCACGAAACTATCAAAATCTTCTTCCTGCAAATTTCAAGCTTAGGAATGTATGGCAGTAGTTCAGATTATTTGCTTGAGAATAAAAAATTTTGTGTGCTACTAATTAACTCCATTTACCATGATGCTCCCATTCAATTACTTGTTTAGATCTCTTAAAAGATACTGATGTTCTTTTCAAAACTTGCTTCTGTGCATTCAAACCTACAGCAGAGACAAAACATGGTACCTCTACCGTGAGCCTGCAGCCTTGTGATGATCCTATCAGTCTCTAGCTGCTGAACTCAGACAGCAAATAAGTGGTCAATATGATGATATATAGCTAAATTAAAAACAAAAAAACTCCAAACAATTAACATCTAAAAAGCAGTGGAAGTCTTATCAACAGTTAGGGCATGCTTAAGTTAAAACACTTCAGTGTTTTACACACTTAACACTACAGAAGGTACACTACAGCTGCTACTTTGTTAAGGAAGATAATGTTGTGCTTTTGCAAATAAAAAAGGCTGGACATCCAAAATATTTTGCAGACATTGACAGGAAAAAATTGCATTATGTAAGACTTGATACCAAGAAGCCCAAGGAAAAAACAGTATCAGAAATATTTTGTCAACTGAACTACAATTTCCTTCATAAATGCATTTCACAGAAGCACCTACAGAATGGTTGAAACTGGAAGAGACCTCTGGGGGGGTATCTGGCCCAACACCTACGCTCAAGCAGGATCACCTAAAGCCAATTGTTCAGGACCATGTCCAGACAGTTTTTGAATATCTCCAAGGATGGAGACTCCACAAACTCTCTGGGCAATCTGTGCCAGTAGTGAAAGACTTTTTCCTGATGTTCAGATGATTCAGCCAGCATCCAGAATGCATAATATAAATATGATTCCATTACAATATGGAAATTAAATATCTGCCATGTCAAACTGAATTCATAGACAGAGGCAATATGTTTGCAAAATTATTATGCGTGCCATAATGTGTGACATAAAACTTGCTGCTCAGATTACTCTTCCCAGGATACAAGCAGAAATATAAATCAGGAGGAAAAGCAAAAAGACACCATCAGATGCTGGACTGAGTTATATGACTATTTGCACTTGCTGAAGAAATTGCTCAGAATCAGTAGAATTTAGCTGTCTAATAATATTATCCAGACATATATGCTGCCTGTGATAAGGTATTCTTGTTTGCCACGTTTATGCTTTAAGAATTCTCAAGGACTGTTATCTCATCTTGTAGACCTCTGAAGGCAGTTATACAAAAGCATAGAAAATCACACCATATTGTTCTTTAATGTAACATATTATGTCTACATTAACTGGTGGTTTTGAGAAAAAAACAATCCCTTTAGATTTCTCCCACTGATAGTACAATAGAAGAGAATCAGGCCTGTAATAACAACCCCAAAGCCTTTCTTATTGACCCCAACTTTAACTGTTTGCTTCTTTTTTTTTTTTTTTTTTTCCAGGCCTTTAGTCCCCGAAGAATGCAAAAGAACAGCTCAGCCTGCACAGATACTGACGTCTGAATGCTCAAGGCATTGTCGGAATGGGCACTGCACTCCCACAGGAAAATGCTGCTGCAATCAAGGCTGGGAAGGAGAATTCTGCAGAAATGGTGTGTATACAGATTCATAGCAATGAGTGAAAAAAAAACACAATATTGTATTATTTGCTTTTAATTATTTGCTGAGAGAAATTTTCAATATATATCATTGACTATCAGTTCTAAGACAATGACAAAGAAATACTCATCTCAAGAGTTGCAGGAGAACTGCAAGTTTGGATGGGTACAAAAGTTAAAACATTTAATGCAGTGTGAATCATTATAGAATGCAATTAATAGCATGCCATCCAGAGGAACCTTGACATGCTTGTGAGGTGAGCTGACGCCAACCTGATGAAGTTAACCATGCTAAGTGCAAGGTCCTATACCTGGGTCAGAGCAATCCCAGGCACAGCTCCAGGTTGGGCAGAGAAGAGGTTCAGAGCAGCCCTGCAGAAAAGGACTTGGGGGTGTTGGTGGATGAGAAACTTAACATGAGCCAGCTGCAGTGTGCGCTCACAGCTCAAAAAGCCAACTGTATCCTGGGCTGCAACAAAAGGAGCATGACCAGCAGGTCTAGGGAAGTGATCCTACCCCTCTACTCTGCTCTCATGAGACCTCATTTGGAGTATTACTGTGCGCAGTTCTAGTGTCCTCAACATGAAAAGGACATGGAACTGTTGGAACAAGTGCAGAGGAGGTCCACAAGGATGATCACGGGACTGGAGCACTTTCCATATGAGAATAGGCTGAGAATGTTTGGTCTGTTCTGCCTGGAGAAGAGAAGGCTGTGTGGAGACCTCCTAGCAGCCTTCCAATATCTGAAGGAGGCCTATAGGGATGCTGGGGAGGGACTCTTCACTAGGGAGTGTAGTACTAGGACAAGGGGTAATGGGATCGAACTTAAACAGGGGAAGTTTAGATTGGATATAAGAAAGAAATTTTTACTGTAAGGGTGGTGAGGCACTGGAATGGGTTGCTCAGGGAAGTTGTGAATGCTCCGTCGCTGGCGGTGTTCAAGGCTGGGCTGGACATAGCCTTGGGTGGCATGGTTTAGTGGGAGGTGTCCCTGGGCATGGCAGGAGGTTGGAACTAGATGATCATAAGGTCCTTTCCAACCATAATTATTCTATGATTCTAAATATGACAGACAAAAGTACAATTTTTTTCACCAAGACTGAACAATGAAAGGAAATGCAATCAATATGAGTTCCCTGTTTGGACATTAAGCTTTCACCTGCAGTATTATCACTGTCAGTTGCATATAGGAGTCCCTTGTCAGGAAAGATGACAAATCAGACCTTCAGGTCACTACTGCATATTTTGCACTTTGCTAAGTTAATGTAAATACTTTAGTTTTGGTACATTCTTACTTCTGATACTGCAGAATAAAATCACTCTAGTTTGTCAACAAGAATTCTGTGTAGAAATTATCACTAAGCAGCTAATAACCAGAACATTACTGTAATCTATTACTAATCACAGTGCTTTTATTAGGTACTACCTTGTTGCTATAGTGTAACTTTTAAAAGTCATTTACTTGAAAAAGTGTCTGCAATCAAACTAGGTGTTGGATACTACACCAAAGGGGTGAGATGAATGAACATGTAGTGCCAAAACTGTCCTATCACTGCCTCACAGAGGCAGTGGTTATGTCTGAGCTGTATAATTTTGGCCTATGCAGATCTTCCAGGGCAAGCCTGGATGTCACAAGGTGCTATAAGTGCACTAGTGCAGTCTTCTGACTGAGCATGTTTGCCCAGTGAGTTTATGCCGATGCCTATACGGAGAGATAAGGTTAACGTAGTGGCAGTAGAACTCAAGTATAAAGGAATCACTTAGACAAAGCAAGGTTCAAATGATGGACCAGGAATAATTCAGGCTGGAAGGGCACTCAGGAGAACTCTGCTGAAGCAGAATCAGCTACACGATCCTTATAGCCTGGAGTGTAAATTTCAGCAATTTCCTGGTTTCTAGTGATGAGCAGGAGTGACAGCACAGCTACTGGTTGGGCAGAGAGGAGATTCAGAGCAGCCCTGAGGAGAAGGACTTGGGGGTGTTGGTCGAGTTAAAAATGAACATGAGCCAACAGTGTGCTCTTGCAGCCCACAAAGCCAACCGTATCCTGGGCTGCATCAAAAGGAGTATGACCAGCAGGCCAAGGGAGGTGATTCTGCCCCTCTCCCCTGCTCTTGTGAGACTTCACTTGGACTACTACTGTGTGCAGTTCTGGTGTCCTTAACATAAAAAGGACATGGAACTGTTGGAACAAGTCCAGAGGAGGTCCACAAGGATGATCATGGGACTGGAGCACCTCCCATATGAGAATAGGCTGAGAATGTTTGGTCTGTTCTGCCTGGAGAAGAGAAGGCTGTATGGAGACTTCACAGCAGGCTTCCAATATCTGAAGGAGGCGTATAGGGATGCTGGGGAGGGACTCTTCACGAGGGACTGCAGTGATAGGACATGGGCTAATGGGGTCAAACTTAACGAGGGTAAGTTTAGATTTGATCTGAGGAAGAAATTCTTTACTGTAAGGGTGGTGAGGCAGTGGAATGGGTTGCCCAGGGAAGTCGTGAATGCTCCGTTGCTGTTGGTGTTCAAGGCCAGGTTTTACAGAGCCTTGTGTGACATGGTTTAGTGTGAGGTGTCCCTGCCCTAGCAGTGGGGTTGGAACTAGATGATCTTAAGGTCCTTTCCAACTGTAACTATTCTACGATTCTATGAAAGTAATTAAATCACTGATGATACATCGTACTTGGAAGATTCATGACTTGACCATCATGCAACCATGCAACAAAAGCAATGGATGAAGTAATCTGACCAAATAGTGCAACTTTGGTTGTCCTCACTTGTCAGTCAGAGGTTTCCTACATTTCCTACATTTAGAGAATGAGGTTCATTCTACAGCCCCTGTTCAAGTGGAATTTAAAAGTAAAAAGATCTCCAGTGTGACCATAAATAAGTCTTGAATAATCTGGTTTCTTTAAAAAATTTCAGCTCTATGATAGATGATTTAATAAATGCAATGTACAAGAAAACTACAGAAAATAGGTAGACTCTATCCCACACAACGCTTACAGGGATGGGCAGCCACATCTTTTCTGGGCAACTTCTTCTGGTGTTTCACCACCCTCACAGTAAAGAATTTCTTCCTAATGTCTAATCTCTAAAAATCTCTAAAATCAAAAATCTCTAAAAATGTAAAAATCTCTAAAAATACTCTGGTTCTTTTCTTCCTAAAGGAAATTCAATTCTGTGATTCAAGAGCCAAAGGAGTATACCTCTATGGTCAATTATAGTCTGCTGTGCAAAGGACAGCATCTAGTGCAGAACTCTCTGCATGTACATAGGAGTTGACCTGACATTTACTTGTTAGGCTGAAGATGGTCAGGTACTAAAGCATCTTACCAACTTCAGGGCTTTTTGTGTTGCTAGCATAAGAAATGGGATGTTAGACAACCAGTGTTTGAAGATCTACATGTGCCACATGTCTTTTTTTTAATGATATAATATCTGGAGCCCAAAGTCTTTTCAGTTGGGTTTTCCATGCACTCCAAAATCAATCATGAATACAGGAATCGGACTTTTTCAAAAATTTGAGTTTCACACTCTGTCTTGGGTGACGCCCTTTCAGACATATAAAATTACCTCCTCCCCCTAATATTCTAAACTTAAAAAAATATGTTTTCAGAGCTTGTAATATTTCATCCTTTTCAGAATTTTTTAATTTATGTGCTTTATTGTTTTAAGTTTAGAAAAGCTTTAATGAATGTGTACTGTATATTTTTGGTTTGTGACACTCTAAACAAACCAGAAAATTGTTGTTTTTTACCCACAGCAAAATGTGACCCAGCCTGTCGACATGGAGGTGTCTGTGTAAGGCCTAATAAATGCTTATGTAAAAAAGGCTATCTCGGCCCCCAGTGCGAACAAGTGGATAGAAACATCCGAAGAGTGACAAGGGCAGGTATTCTTGATCAGATCCTAGACATGACATCCTATTTGCTGGATCTAACCAGCTATATTGTATAGTTTCTGGGACTATTTGGAAACTACACTTTCAACGGGCATTTGTTTTGAATCCTGTCATTTTTAAAAGACTGTTGTCCTGCAACAAATACCGGTGATTTGATTTACTTTATTAATTTAAGTATAATACCACAAATGTGCAGGTAAATTCTTTGTGTGTGTCAATATTTCTGTATGTCTCCCCAGATGTACCGACTGCCAATATGCGCACACATACGCGGGCACGCACTATCACAAATGCGGTTTTATGGCTAGTGGAATTTTTTTTTAATATTTATTTCTTCATGAGAAATAGTTTACGAAGTAATTCCACTGTAAATCACATTTCTGTCAAAGGACTTTTCATGGTGTCTTAATGGATTCTTTGACATCCCAGAAATCTCATGTCTGTACCTATCTGATTAGGGTGATGAGAGAGCAGTTTTCAAACACCGCTGTATAAGCTGCTGCTTAATAAAATCCAGTTGTAACGGTTTCTAAGGTGAACTGAACTCCATCAGGAGACAATATTTGAGAACTCCTTAATGCATTCCTATTAAGGCAATTCATTGTAATACTGTAACCTTCACCTTCATCATTGTAACTCCATTACAGAATGTTATGCATTTCTTTATCTAGCATAGATGCAAAAATCTGGTTATCGCAGCTTAATATCAAGATTGTTTCAATTGTTTAATAATTAAATTATATTTGCATATTTCAAAACCAGTCATCCTAGAAGGTCTGCTTTTTATCATATATTTTATTTAACGATGGGCACTGGGTTCATGTTACATATTTATATTATTTTATTTTATTTTTATAATATAGACATCACCTAGATGAGACAGCTTTACCATATCCTGTAAAATACTAAAGTTACATTTTTCACCAACTTAATTGGAAAGATGGGGAAAGAAAGAGCAATCACACTCTTTAATGTGTTGTGGATCTAATCTAGAAATGTATCCTTGTGTCAGCTTGTACTCATTTACGACGGATGGAAAAAACAACTGCCAACCAATCATAATAAAATTCCAGCATATGTTAAAATTGTTCATAAAGTGATTCCCACTGTAACAGGACAGGCCAGATTATACACAAGTAGATTGCTGCCAATTTCACATTGAATGGAACATCCCTGGATGAGAGCTCACATGAGCACACGTTGGCTGTGTAAGATGTCACTTGTAGAAAATGTGTAATGATTCTCACCAAATGGAGTTTTAAATGTAAATGTTCCTTGAAGAGCTAACAAGAAATTGAATCTTTGTAAATGTATCAATAAATACAGTGTAAATGCTGCAGTCAGGTTTTCTAAAGTATTCCCAGACTAAGTAGATGCATCTTCAGAACTGGTGCCCTCTTATCTACATCTCTAGGGCATTACTGTCAGTCTCTTTGCTCACTATTTACCAACTAACAGATTTTCTTTGTTCTACTTGGCTGTTACAAAATCTTGCCTATGAAAAGAAAGCAGAGTAGTCCGAGTGTGCATATCTTATGGTTCTTATAAGCAGCTGCTTATTCAGCAATGACCTGCAACACTTAAGGCAATAAGATCTAAAAGGCTTTAGCCATATTACTCTCCAGTAGTAAAGTTACCTCTCTAGGGCAGTGATATGCAATGCATTTTCCTTTACAGAAAGTTGTCAGTCTTCATTTAGTACATATTAAATCTTAAAGTACAGCATAACAGAAAGTTGCACTCCCTTGTCTTAGACATTCCAGCTCAGAAGAACAGAAAATCACATTTGCCTTCCATATATGTTTGCCTGGGTTTTAAGTGACCTCATGCCAAATGGAAATTGGTTGAGAAATCTTGGTTAAGTGTTCAGTGAACAATGGCCTGCATTAAAAAGTGCATGCATAATTTTGCACAATGTAGATTCAACTGACAGTCCATTGAAAGACATCTTGGGATTAAACGAGCATGAAGACCAAATTGCCCTCTCACCCCAGAAAAGGGTGGTCCCTTATAGTCACACGAACACTTCATTGGCTAAGCAGTGTGACCAATCTTAAAATGAACCCTGCGGTAGCATCTGTAGGTTAATAGCAGCTCTTTGTCTCCACTGCTTTCTGCCTTTAGTCTTTTCCGTGAATTCCACCACAAAAAGTTTTACAATTAAAAAATGCCCTGACAACCATTTTTGTAAATTGACCTTAGCATCTAATCTTTCCTTATTCAACGTGGGTGACAAAAATGCGAACTTCTCATGAATGAGCCAGCTGTCTAAACCTGTCACATAGAACAGTTTTATTACACTCTTCATAATCGGCAAAGCAAGAAAGTCACTGAAGTACTTTAGCAACATTTAAATATCTGACAGAGATAACATCTTTAACACTTTCTTTAATGAAATACATTTTAAAATAAGCCCAATTTTACCTCCACTGTCACGCATTATTTTCAACAGCTGGGGAGTTCTTTTCTCACTGGTTAGTTCCCAGAGACTAGAAAAATACAACGGATGTTACCTAAATTGAGATCCGCAGGAATATATATCCATAGTCATGTAGAAAAGGGATAACCATGATGTTAGAGCTTTAATCTTAATAATAAAGGCAATTTAGTTTACTAGTGAAATCAGAAAATAGAACTCCAGTAAAAGCTAAGAATTAAATCCATGTGTCATTTAAATCAATGGGAAAACACTCGTATTGGCTGCGCTGTGCTCAGAAAATCGCTTTTAAGCAAAATACTTCAGTTTATTAAAAAAAAAAAAGAATTTATGTTTGAGTCATTACACCAAAGCTTCAAAACTCAGAAGTAATCTAAGTGAAGATTAGAGGGAGAGGGGAGACAGATATCTTGTGGAAAGTGTTTTGCTTCATTTTTAAATCATCTTTTACATCATGCAAAAGCAAGCCTCTGCAGTAAGCCCACAGGGGTACATAGGAAATTCCAGCGGAAAAGAAGTATTCTCAAAAAAAAAAAAAAAAAAAAGACACAAAAACTCCTAGCTGCTTATTTATCAAAAGAAATTACACTATTAAAAAGAGTGAGCAAACCCCAGGCCCAGCCACCCAAGATGCTGATATAAAAAGGGCAACTGCCATAATTGCCCTGAGAATTGGCATACAAAACAAAAAAAAAAGAGGGTCTGTAGAAAGCCTGTTGCCAGTTAGGTCATTCTGCAGCCATTCTCACACAACCTCCGAGAGTGTCCCAGAATAAAACTGAGCTTATAAATGAAACTAGATAAATGAGGCAATTAGATAAGGGCCTCCAGAAGGGATTTTATGTATGTGTTCAAGTTGTCTCTGTCTCTCTCTCCCCTAATCTTTTATTCCATTCATTTCTTCCTTTATTCGGAAATACTGCCTCTCTGTTCCCAACACATTGTACATTTCAAGCATTCTTTGGGGCTTTTTATTTTTAAAAGAGAACAAATATACCTGTTGCAAGAAACATAACTCTATTCCTGATGCCTGCTAGTTTTCAACTCTCATTTTATTATTCTGGGACAGAAACCCTTCATTTTTCTCTTTTTAAATGCCACTGAGCAGAAAGAAGGCATACTATAGGAATATAAGAAATGTTTTTACTCCATAAATAAGTAGAGAGATGAAAAGATGTTATGTAAAATCAGCTCCAAATTGTTTCACTCCATTTCAGAAAAACAGTAAACTCATTTTCCTAATGTGTCCAATAAGAAATATTAACTCAAACTGCCCCCCTCGATGAAGTAAACCCCTTCCATTAACAGGGACACAGATGCAAGCCCTTTGTACTTTTAAATCCTCACAGGTTATTATATTTCATGCAAACAAAGTCCAAGTTAGGTATATATGACTGTATTGCCAACATGACGCCTCTGTTTATCGCCTTCTTTCATTCACTTCCCCACATTTTGGCTCTGCAGCTCCTTCCTTTCTAAAACCACAGTAAATGTCTATAATCCCTGGTTGCTGCAGGTGATGCTTATTGATTTTGAAACTGCCTAATAGACTTGTGCATCAAATAGGCTTCTCAGCAGGCTGAGGTTTTTATCGCTTGATCATTCCACAGAGCTTTGTTATTTTATAGTGACTTCTAAGACTGTATCTTAGTGCGGACATTAACAGATCAGGAGTTCACAGCCTCAAGCTGCTCTGCCTCAGGATGTGAAGCTCAGATTAAAGCTAAAAGGAAGAAAGCACTTGGTCACTATGTGGTCACTATGCTGATCAGAAAGTTACCAATTTCAATTCAATAATCAGATGTCTGAAGCAAAAAGCAGAACAATATTCCTAGGATGATAAAATATTGCTTTTCAATATACACTTACTCTAATTTAGGGTTAGATACAAGGACATTTCAGGTATAAACATGCAAAATGAAAATTCTGAAAACACTTAAGAATAAGCAATTTTTCACAAGTGTAAAGTCCCATTAAGGTAAAAATAAATATTTACACATGTAATTTTACTTGTATCCATGAAATAGACAATTATAAGATTCAAGCCATAAGGAAAAAAACAACTCCAAGGACATCCTGCTCTGCTTATTTTTCCTTGATTATGTAAATCCTTTAAAAGACATTAATGCATTTTAATTCACTATCCTGATACACAGATATACTAAATTTAACTGTGTATCAGTTTAAGTAGCAATTATACCATTTGATCTTCTGTCCCACTTAAAAAGGTGATCTTTGTCTCACAAAAAACAAAAGGAAATCATGAAGTAAATAAAAACTTTTTTTTCCCATTTACGATATTAAAATTGACCAACATTTTATTTTTGTCATTAAAAAAAAAAAAAAGAAAAAGCCAGAAAAAAAAACACAAACGTAAGAATCTCACCAAAATATCAACTAACACTTTAAATTTATTCCAACCCAAATTTGCAGAAAGTATGTACTAAATAATCTGGATTCTGGCTACAAAAAAAAATGATAAAAGTTTCCATAAGTAGTTTCAGGGCAAATGTTGTAGAAACATTGAGAAAAGTTAAACCTGCTTTGCTAAAATGTTCACTGTTTTCAACAGCAGAGTAATTCAGTGGAATAAGACACACGTACTTTTTAGGGTATAGGTGTGAGACAGCAGAAGCCACCTGAAAGCTTAGTACAGGATTACTTTAATCTTTGAGGGCCTGACTCCAAGTCCATTGATGTCAACTGAAAATCTCCTCTTGACTTTATTAGTTATAGGATTAAGTCCTTAAAAGATATCCACTTTGCTGGCAGAAGATCTTAACTTCAGACATCAGTGCACACATGACCTCTCTGTGTCTGCATTTGCAGTCGTTAGCCACACGAAGAGTTTCTGGAATAAGACTGCAGATTCAGCCCTGCATAAAGCCTTACTGAGTATCTCCTACTTAAAGATGTACAGAGCCTATCCAATCCTCTTGGGTTGCCTTATAATACTGCCAACAGTTTACAAGGGGCCTATTAACTCAGCCAGGATTCTTGATACTTCTTCATTATTGAGGAATTAGCTTACAGTTTTCTCTTTCACACATATATATGCTTTTTTCAAATATGTAAGCATACACCACTAAGCAGTAATTAAAATATCAAGTCAGTTGTCTCATTTTCTGAAATAGCCACAGTAAGACAGCGCTCAAAGTTGCCCCCAGAAATGCTCACAAACATTCACAGAAGGATTCCCTCAACTGTTTTGAGTCCAGTATCACAAAGGCTGATTTCAGCAGCTAGGCACATTTTCAAAACCTTTCTTCCTCTATTTAATAAGAACTGTGTAATATTTCAATCAAGATTATATCCTAATCCAAAAATGTTGTCACCCTTACTAATAAGACTTTTAAGACTGAAAGCAACAAGACTCTTCAGTAGCAATATGACAGGCGAAAGTAATTATGGGGTGGGACATGAGCAGGCATTCTACAGACCTGCATTATGCAAAGGGATATCTGCTTGCCTTTGCACTCACTGATTTCAGTTATGACTTTGCACACAGAATTTGTTGTGCTATAAAATGCACAACGTCAAATCATAGGAGAGCAATTAATTCTGCATAGACTTAGACTGGGCAGACTGACTAATCAGATGCAATGCCTTATCTGGGAAAAGACAAGCATTACTATTTTATAGCACTACACAAGCGGTTCAACTGGCAGGCACACCAACCTTTTTCCTTCAATTCACTCAAGAGTTTATTAATAATTACTAATTTGGTCTATGTATTAGCAAAGGACTATCATGCTTTCCCATAACCCAAAGAAAACTCCCATGGGCTTCCACAAAAAAATTTTTCTTGACATTATACTGATTTAAAATCTAAGTGACACACATGCCTACCAGAGCTCTCAGTACATCATTAGAGTGATCATTTCACACTATAGGAATTCATCAGAAAATAATATTGTGTTATACACATTTAATGTGTGTCATTACCTATTGCCTACTATACCCACACAATACAAAATGTTAGAAAGAATGGGCACAAAACCAAGCTGCATTCTTGGAGGAGAGTTTTATTTCCACTGATAACTTTCCATCTGTTATAAGTAACCAATAGGGTCCCATGTATCCTGTATAGTTAAGTTCCTTTTACACTCTGTGAGATTTTCCCATTTATTTTCATTTTGCAATGAAAACAAAAGCAAAAAAAGTGAAAAAAAATGCTGAAATTCCCAGGAAATTCAAGAAAGGAGGCACCAGCTAAAGCACATGAATACGTAGTGGCTGTGTTCACAATATTCTTGGGTGAAAAAAAGACAGAGCTGCTGTTTTGGAAGGTGTTTTTTTGTGGTTTTGTTGGGGATTTTTTAATGTAGGATGCATTTTGCTGTAGGACAAAAAAGTGGCTTGCATCACAAGGCAGTAATAAAGATGTCTTACTTTCTGAATGTTCCTCGGAGGAGCAGCTAACAGGAAAATTTCTAGGCAGTCACAACTGGTGAACAGAATGAACTTAATTCCTATCAAGATATACTGAGATCAGAAACCATCTGATCTTGTATCTTGTAGTGATCTTCATTAATACCAGAAGCAGTAACCCTACCCTGTGAATTATCCAGAAATGCTATTAACCGTCCCCACAAAATATACTGCAGAATTAAAACTTTTTTCCCTTTTGAGAAATTTGAGAAGTCCCCTTTGAAAACAATTAGATTGCAATGGGAGCCAACCAGAAAAGGAAAAGAAAACAACAGAATTCTGTCACTTAGAAACATTACTGTTGTGATAGTCCTCTGATCAATAATTTTATAGCAGCTTTCCCGTACTGTATGTACATTTGAAATGTTGGGAAAAAGCTTAGAAAATATCATTCAAACTATGTTTAAGTATCTTCTGTAAACTGTATTATACTACTAAGCATATACAGGAACCAATCTAGCAGAGCACTGGAGCACTCAATTTTAAGCATATAAGCCTGATTGAAGTCATGTGCTTAATGTTATTAATATAAGTGCTTTCCTAGTTTGAGACCTTAGAAGTCTTTGCAAGTCTACCTACATAGACTACTCATATGATATGTGTATTTCTTTCTAGGGAGACATGGCTGAAGTTCACAATGAGAGAATTCAGTTAGGGCCTGTCATAAATTCCATATAACATGAAATAATTGCATCTTTGTGCCTCCACTTTCAATCTGAAAATTAGTGAAGTCAATCCTTGTAAAGCGCTTTGAGCTCTTCAAATGAAAAGTGCTATAAAAACTACAAATTATTATTATTATTATATTATTGAAGACCATGTATGTATACACACTATTATGTAATATATAATATATGTATAATGCATATAAATTCTAACAAATGTATTTGTGTAATATCTGAAAATGGATCAGTCGTACCTGGAAGTGATAAATGCATAGAGTTGGATTTATTGTTAATCTGTGGATTTAATGATTTTTTTTTTAGACAAAAGGATGTTTAAGTGTATAATTGCTTTTCTTAATTTAATATATTTATGTAAATGCATGCCTGAAGTTCTGGATAGATAGCTATTCTGTGTCCTTTAAGCTAATAAAATATATTTATCTTGCTATATAAGGTTCATCTGATGCTTTAATTTTTTTTAAATATTTTGTTATGACTAAACGCATAATTTAAAAATCACAAAATTTTAATTTTAGTAGGCACTTTGATCTTTGTAGTCAAAGCAAAAAGCCAACATTTTGTATATTATTTGAAATGTACACTAGTTTTATTTATATAAATTCTAAGATGCTTTCATAAAATGTGACTGAACACTGCTATTATTTTTGGAACGAGAAATTTGGAATGGGTTTTCCTGTTTGCTTCTGGGTGAGAGTGAAAATTAAGATCTCCATATTGAAAAGATACCTGTTTCATTGCAAGCAATACAGGATTGCACTACAACTTGAATGAGGGAATTTCATATACAGGCATTTCAAGTATAAATTGCTTGGAGAACCAGTTTGGTAGCAATGGGAAAAAAATTGGGATCATTTCTTTGGTTTATTCAATATCTTCAAAGTGTGTCATCAAACCAACATATGTTAAATTCAGATGTACATTTGCCAGTGATTTAAATAAGGGCCATAAAAAAGGATGTAGTGTGGAATTCTTTCCATTTCTCCCCATCTTAAGTAACAGGTTCTGTTCCATGGAAATCAACACCTAGCCATACACATGGGAGCAGGCCAACTCAATGTATCAACTCACTATGGATTTTAATACAAAAGAACGTTTAATCATGATACATAAATGCAAAATACACTTGCAGCTTCCATCTGTGAGAGTAAAAACCAGTTTGGACAGGCAGCCCCAAAGAGCCAAGGGCTTCTTCACACACTAAGTTTACCTTAGTGGTTTTGAAATGCTGTTGAATTAGTCTTACACATTTAACTAAAGTGTTTAGCTTGTCCTGTGTTTATTTTTCAGACTAAAGAATGAAGCACTACTGACTCTACAATATTAATGCTATCTCTACATTTCAGATCTAAGCCAAAATAATCTTGAAATTTTCATGAAATTGTTTTTCCATTTTTCTGCTAGTTATACCATTAGTGATACGGGCTGGTGGTCAGCCAGATGACTAGGATCCAAGGAAAATCTGAACTGCACCCAAATTGAGGATATTTGGAAACTGTGTTTTACTTTGCTTTTCAATAAATATAGCAATTGCAGGCATGTTCTTTTAAACACATTTTTTTCAAAATTGTCATTTGAAGAAGGGCTCAGAAAACAATTAAAAGAGCAAATAAAATTAAGACATTAATAAGGACTGGTGTGATTTTTTAGCAAGACCTATATATTAGATGAAAGTAGAAGTTCTGTGAGATACAGTACATAATTACAATAAATACAGTGCAGCATGTGGCTCTGATGACATTATGGATCATTGAGTTTGTTCTTGTAATTTATGAAGACATTATGAAAACCCACTGACATATTTATAAGCCTTGGAATTAACAACTACCTTCCATTTATTTTACAAAACGTAAGACATGAATTTTACTTAAAGAATTATATATGCTCAGCTGTGAACAGCAAGACTGTAATTCTACCTAAAGCATCTAATGGCATCCTAAACCTGAGGAGCCAAATTCTGTCCTGTCTTTACCTTAACCAGAGAGGGTACACTTAGCCTTTTGAATGAGGCTTGTGTGGTTTGTTAGAGTCATCAGAACTTTCAAAACGAATTCAAAGACTAAATGCACAATTCTGGAGCACTTTATTTTAGTATTATACTTACTTAGCTGCAGTATCTAACCACCTTTTCCAGAATGTATACTTCAAATAAGCTTCTGCCCTTTTATTGGCTTTTCTATTTCCATGTATTTCCATTGTTTAAGTCTTTTGGTTTTCATTTATATAGAGATGCTGTGTCTCTGTTCTATTGCCCTGAATTTACTACATATTTACAAGTTTTTAACTAGATTGACTATGGCACAAGTGCTTTTTTTCTATTTTATCAAAAACACTAAGAAAGGGATCAGCCTCTGGTTTAACTCTAAATTAAAAATACACCACAAGTAAGTAGAGTAGAATCTTTTAAATGCCAAAGAATCATTTTGGTCTGTGTGGTTGTATTTATTTATTTTGAGGGAAAAGATTGGTTTGAGTCATTTGATGACATGACTACGGATGACATACATCTCTGGCAGAACTGGACAAAGTGGGACATAGCTTTGGTTTTGAAAAACCTCACTGAACAGTGGCTTTCTTGTTTGCTTGGTTTGGGGTGGCTTCTGGTTTTTTTCAGTTTGGTGGGGTTTTTTAGTGTTTGTGTTGTTGTAGCTTGTTTTTTTTTTTCCTTCAAAGCTAGGATTCCTGGATTTTGCCTGAATTCCCAGCTTTTGGCCTGAAACAGTTGAATGAATGGCTCTTATACTGGTTCAGCATTCAATATTTAAAATCTATCATTTATTCCTTAGACTATTGCCTCATTGTTCGCCAACTGTTGCTTACCTTACATTAGTACAAATTCACTGATACCAGCGCTGTTGGGAAGTGAATTGGGTTGTGTTAAGCTCTTCCTTCTCATTTATTTTATATCACTTTAAATAAATTGTACTCAGAAGTATTTGCCATATTATTCTACAATGATACCAGTGTCATACTATCAGAGTTTACTCCAG
This sequence comes from Forpus xanthops, assembly GCA_032466535.1. Lineage (NCBI taxonomy): Eukaryota > Metazoa > Chordata > Aves > Psittaciformes > Psittacidae > Forpus > Forpus xanthops. The sequence continues at coordinate 48,066 of JASSUY010035281.1, forward strand.
CTACATGCACAGTATGTACATGCTTCACCTTTCACTACGCACATTTGATTACTCAGAGGTGGACTGAGGGTGGGAATGGAGGAGTAATGTGTCAGTCCTCCATTAGATCAAGGGGGATATTCTCCATTCAGTATTAGAAAACTGAAGTTGGGTAATACGTACACAAGCTATTTTCACTTCACGGAAGAGGAACATATGTGTGAATCAAAAGGTTGCATTTGGTTGAGGAGAAGATTTATAAGGAAGAGATCCAAACTCTCATGCAGTGGAATTAGTGCTTTCCTGGTCAGATGAATGGAACAGGTGCAGATAAAGCTTTCAGATCTTGAAATTACACCACCCTAATAAATTACAGCTATGAAGCATGTTTAGCAATTTCAAGCAAACATTAGAAATGCAATGCCCATGGTGCAGATAAAGTGCTTATGAAAAAGGTGCAGGCAACATCTGTACTGGCACAGAAAGCCTGTTTTAAAGTAATAGCTGCAAAATGCCTCCTATAAAGTATAAGACTGTTAGTACAGCTGCAGCTTTTAATAGCTATTGAATTTCTTGATCAGGGGGGCAGATCCCAAGCAAGGGAAATGGACAAGTGAAACTATAAACTGCTATTTTACACCTATGAATGTAATATCAAATAAACATGGTTGAACCCACTTTTATTTTTTCAAGCAATTCATCCCCAGAGAGCTTCATGCTAGGTCTTACCTAGCAAGTCATCAAAAGGCACTTATGTCAGGCTAACCCTGAGCTCTCCAAGATGTCTAACTGTACAGACTACATATACCTGTTGCTTATTATATCTGTAACAGAAACCTGCAGTTACACACCATGTGCATAATACCTCATGCATCATTTGTGTGCTTATTTAAAGCTATTTAGCTCTAGATCAATGCAAACAAGGAATTAAAAGGCACACAATAGATCAGGCAGTTTTTAAGATGGTTATGCAAGAGAAAAAATATATTGAAGTGACTGAATTGCAGGGACTTGAATATGGGTAACTGGATCCAACTAGTGAACTAATTACCACATTAGCTCATTAAAATCACTCCAAAGAAAACAGCTGTCTGATTTTCTGAGTTTTCTTATTTAAATACCTTAGTAGTAAGATAAATGTGTGTCTAAGAGGCCCCCTGTGAATTACTAGAGTCATATTTACTTTGCATTTACAATTACAGCTTTTTGTCTATGCCAGAACTTCTATGGTATTATCAGATATTCAGTATGCAGATAAACTGACAAATATTTTCTAAACTTATTATTGTCTTGCAAATTCTTCACTTCCTTCATTAGCCTGGAAATAAAAATACATCACATAATACTCAGGTAGCAGTGACTGCTGAGACTGCAGTTCAACCTGTTATGGAACTCACCTGAAATTACCCCAGACAGAACACTCTTAACATCTTTCCTTTAATGTCTGTCATACACAGATTGGACTGGAATTTTTTGTTTTGTTCAAGAACACTTTTTCTTCCACGAACATAGCAGGTTCAAACTACATGGTGTTGATGTCTACCCAAAGCACAGCCTACCTATGTAAGGCTTTTCCAAGTCACAAACAACAATCCCATCTACCCAGTACTTTCCAGTATTACTTAAATTTCCTGGCACCTGAACTCACTATGTACTTTTTAATCTGGCTAGAAATTTTTCTGGCTGGCATACATCCTCAAAATTTTCTGAACAATATGGAGATAGATATTTATCTCCTAGGAGCAATCCAGGATAAGACATGACTGCCAAAGCTTACTTGAGAACTTGGAGAATCCTAAAAAGTTAGTCATAGCCAGCTCCTCAATTAACTTTGTGGGTGGTGGTGCCAGTGTAATGGTAAGAACACTACTATGATTCAGAAAAAGGTGGATCTAACCCTTCTGGTTACTTCCCGGGAAAACACTTTTGATTGCAGTCCTCCCAGTTAAATCCAAGCTATGATAAAACCAGAAATGATAAAAATCAGTGGGTCAAAAGAAAAGAAAAAAGAATGGAGTCAGAATCTTCTGGCCTAGAAAGCTCATTTGGAAGTGGGAAGGCCCACTAAATTAGCTCTGCCTAGCAATTTAGTTATATACACTCCAGGAATCAGGACTCAGTGCTCCAGTTTTTCCTCCTTCCATGTGAGTCAGACTACCTTTTCTGCCACTATGCCATGCTTTTCATACTGCTTCATTTTCAACAGGCAGCACTGAGAATGCCGCTCTTCTGCCCTTCTTCGCTTACCCCTCATTGTGGCAGAGCATCTCTGAAATCTCCAGGAAGCTTTATAAAAGAATTTAGGAATGAGACCCAGGGTATTTCTTCAGATGGAATAATGAGGGATTTTTTTTCAATTTGTTCTATTCTACAAATGGCAGAATCCTAGGTTCATGTCACAGGCATTGATTTACAAGGAAGAGAAGACTAAACAGAGGAAGCACAAAGCTATCACACAAATTGCTAAGAAAACAGCCCCAACATGAAAATTACCACCTGAGAAGTTATTTCTTTTGGGTTTTGAATTTTTTTTTTTTCCAAAATCCACCTGCCAAAAAAATATCATAGAGTAAATCCAGATCTGTTGATGTCCACTGGAGCTCTGCCTGTGACTTCAGTGGTGCCAGCCTATCAACCCATAGAGATTAAAATCTGACGAAATTTAAGACAGTCTTTAGGAAGGCTAGTTCAGGCAGCAATGGGCTTCAGTGAAGCATGTGGCTACCATTGTGAGTGTCAAGCTTCACCTCCCTGACAAATGAATACCCTATGAAAAGCTCAAAACATAACATTTGTCAGATTATGACACTAAGACATTAAAACCCACAAGATTCAGTGAATCCTTTCATAGAATCATAGAATGGTTTGGGTTGGAAGGAATCTTAAAGATAATCTAGTGCCAATCTTGCTGCCATGGGCAGGGACACCTAGACCAGGTTGCTTAAAGCCACATTCAACCTGGCATGCATCTTCTGAACAAGTAACAGGAAATGCTGAAGTGTTTGCTACCTTACCAAAGTAAATTAACGAGAAGACATGTCTTTGCTGAAGTTTTTGGTGACTACTGAACTGTCTAGAAATCTGGAAGACTTTTAGTCAGCTTGAGTGTGAGCACTTGAGTGGCATCAGAAATTCTAGGAAAGCAAAGAAATATCTTGGTTTTCTTTGAAACAGGCTTTTCAGAGGCTGTGAAGCTCTGCATGACCATTTTTAACTGCAACCTGTCTCCTCAAGTGCTTACTGACACTTAATTCAGAAATCTGTACTATGTACTGCAATCACTATTAACTGCAGAATGGTCACAGCCAAAGACTCATCTTCAGTATCAGTACTGGCTCAAGTAAAACCTTCCACAGGTCAGAAAATGACTACTCAAATTAACAGGGATTACCAAAGAATTGACATTAAACTTCTGATAAAGAGTGAACCCACACAAATTAGATTCCTTCCTCTGCCTGTTTTAAAAGCTAGACGCTCAGAAAGTGCTTTCTAGTAATTATCTGTAGTGGGATTATTAGCACACTTACTAACTCACTACAGCAATACCTCACTTCAATCCAGCTGGATCAACATATTGTCTAAGAACGCATCTGCAGAACGTAGTCATATCTATCAAAAATTCTTCAATTCAATAGATGAAAATCTGTGGGAGGTGCTTCCCAAATCAGAAAGCTACATCACATGTTGCAGAAGATGATGCCTACAACATCCAGCTCAAGTGGCCATTATTACATCACAGGGACTTTTTTATCATAAAAAAATGAAGTATCAGACTGATTTTTTTCATTTGCTTTATTAAGGAACGCCCATAAGAATTTCCAAGCAATATTCAGGGGGATATTTTAACAATAGGAATGGAATAAAACTCTGAGATAAGGAAATAGAAGCTGATTTTTTAAATCATTTGCATGCAAAATTGATGTTTCAACAACTTTGAAAGTCTGGCTTTTATTTCCTGATCCTGCAAAATGTCCTAATTGCCCACTTTAGGAGTATAAGCAGGTGGAATGTACACATACCATCTGCTTATAGATTTAGAAGTTTCACATATATATCATTTTTAGAATCACATTTTAGCAATAGAAAGTTTCTTTTCACTCATGATTTCCTAGTGTGATAAGGCAATCCCTCCAGTGCTCATGATAAGAAATGGAAGTTTAAAAGTTAGATAGTACAAAGTATGTTTATATTTTTTTAGACTTACTAGTCGCTTACAGCAATTTTTTCTTCCTCTTTCTTGATTAGTACATATCCGAATGCCTCAACAGCCCAAACATAAATGTTAATAAATAAGCTAAAATCTGAGAATCTCGAGTGGTGAAGTGCATATTTTCACCTCTCCTCCTTTTAAAAATGTCAAATGCTTCCTGACATGCTTAGGTCCATGGAAATGGAACATATTTTCTCATTATGTTAATTAATGGGTCTGCTTGGGTGGTATAATTCAGTATAAATTTCCTTTAGTATTCTGTCATACCTAAAAAGGATCTTATTTTTGTGATGTCTTTAATTTTTTATGACTTCTACTCTGTTTAGTCTGTGTGTAATCCTTCTTTTGAAACCTAATGTCCCAGAAAATCTGCAGGTTTTTCTCAAAACTGGCACACACTGTAGTTCATAGTCATTTCTTTTTCTTGCCTTCTTAGAACTCCATGCAAGTCCTTAAGGTGTAGTTCACGGCTCAGGGAATTTATGATTACATCGTCAATGTAAACTAAAGCACTGCGATATATTAAAACTGACAAGACGCTGTTCATTAATCTCTGAAATATGGCCAGGTGTGATGTAATGAAGAGAGGTTTCCAACTCTGAGAAGCCGAACACAGCTCCCAGCTCAGCTTGATGGTGGCTTTCTTTACCTCATCTGGGAGAAGGACTGCCTGGGTGGGGACTCTCACACGTTGCGTAATTCCAGAAAAATGTGGTTTGGGGAAAATGAGACAGGGTAATCCCTTGCCATGCCAAGGTTTCTCAAATAGCTCAGCTTCTGCTTTCCTTTCATTTCCAGGTTAGAACACTAACTTGGTCATGCTGCTGTGAACCACAACTTCCCAAGGAAATAGTTTGATGGGCTGGAGGTACATTTTTATGTTTGAAAAAGAGGAGCATTTTAAGTACCGGAGTCTCAACTTGCGGAGAAAGCAACAACAGGCTCAGAACACAGAAAAGCAAATGCTGCAATTTACGCGTGCTACATCTTGATGAAAACAAAGCTTTAATTTTGTTGTGACAGTTTTGTTGCTTGCTGGTTTTTTAAATAGCTCTACTGTTTCAACACAAAAAAGGGCAAAATCAGAAGAGACCAAATATAAGGAAAAGCTCAACATTTCCACATCATTAACTTAAACTTCAAACTAAACTAATAAATGCTATTCCCTAATTTTACTTCAGTAACAGTGTGTGTGTGGGGGGGGAACTGGATGCAAATATTCTGGTATTTTACTTGCAGAAGTGATTTAGAGAAAACAATAATTAAGCAGATAGTGATGAATGGGCCCAAAAGTGAATTATGCATTTAACAAGAAATCAGATTCTCAGAATCGTATTCACCCATTAGATTAGAAATTTCTCTTATTGGTTATATTAACTGCCAGAAATAAGTTTGAATATGATGCCAAATAGGTACTGCAGTGATCTGTTGGTTATCTTTAACTATATATCCCTTATTTAACTACATTAATTGAATTAAATGTATAAAAATTATTAAATTACTTCAAATACTAAGCTTGAGAATATCTTAAATCTTGAGTATTACTTTGAACTCATTCACAAATAGACAAAAAAAAAAACAAAACAGTGATGTACATCAAATAAAACACCCCTTAAATAAGAACTCGCTCAGCAATGGTCAAGGTAGCATTGCAACTTCCTGACTTAATATTATATTCTTGCCCTAAGTTAACATTACATCCATTCTGGACCAATTCCTCAACAGTATGGCCATTAAGACTACCCTGTCTCTCTTCTACTGCTCCTTTGTACTCGGCTACCAAAAAAGTCCTGGGCCAACTTTGATATTTGAAAATTAAATATTCACACTCGTAATTTGTACCTTTATATTACCCTCCACCCACTGTTGCAGATAACTTTGAAAGGGGTAATTAATTCTCTGCATATATAATGCATATTAGTTACATCATAGAAAAAAAGAACCAAAAAGAAAGCCGGCACAATAAATTTGAACCTGAATTTCACTGCCGAGTGTTTTAACCTCTGAAAACATGCCATTTCTGTTACTGGAAGAATGATTGGCATTATCCAGTAACATTTTCTTTCTCTGTGTTATTTTAATCATTACTCTATACTCAAGTCCGTATGAACTCACAGACATACTTTGTGGTACAACCCCTCTTTATCTGAAAATAATCCATTTTCTCTGCAGAAACGTGTCCCACTCCACTCTCCAGGTTCCCCAGAGCACAGCTACATGACTTATGGAAAAAGGTTTGAGGTATTTATTAATTTGTGCTTGTACACGTCAGTAATCTTCACAATAAGTTTAATATGAAACCTCAGGTGAGTCAGAAGGCTTTTCTAAACATCTGTGGAAGTTTGTCATACCTATGCCCACAAACTATTTGCCTGTTAAAATATCCAAAACCTGTCAAGGTCTTAAAAAAAACTAGCTTCTACTGAAACAGAACCCTTCTCTAAACAGAGTGGGAGGTTAACCAGTTTCATTCTATCTATTTTTTGATTTTTATCTTTTAATATTAATATTGTCAAGACCACCCAACAGCTAACCTGTTTAGCAAAACTTACTCCCAGTTATCTGATTAACAATTGCACTGAGGTATAACTTCCTAAAAAGATGCATGCATTTTAAGGTAATTATTTAATTACGTTCTTATATCGTGGATCATGATATTTGATTTTTTAATATAAATACTCAAAACAAAATAGTGGATATAAGTTCATGCTTAAGATGGTTTGACACTTTGGCACTGAGACTGAGTTCAAAGATACTTAATACCATGCAGTTCCTTTCAGATTAATTTGTGAATAGTAATCCACAAATTTCTTGCCTTTAGAAGTAGATAAAAAAAAAACCCTCATGTCTAAAATTTGAAAATTTCACTTGATGTGATGAAAACAATAATTTCTATGCCATATACAAGATTTACTGAATTATCTAAAACTCAAGGAGTAGAGGAGTATTATTTGAGGTGGACTTGGTAGTTATGTTAATGGCTGAATTTAAGGGTCTTTTCCAACCTAAATGATTCTATGATTCTGTTTTTAAAAGTTCTGAGGTGAAAAAAAAAAAAAACAACAACCAAGAACAAGCACTGTACCTCTTTATCTTAAATTGCATATGTTATCCATTCCAAACAAACACCGAATGAAGAAAAGCTAAAATGGAGACCAGCTAAAGTTCTGTGGAGCCTCAGAAGTTTGTAAGAAAAGGGGGTTCACACTGAAGATCAGATATTATAATAGCTGACATAATTTGGATAGTGTCCTACAGCCTAAAGAGTAAGAGCACATTCTAAATGTATTACTGCTCTAAAAATGAAGCTTCCATTGCACAGGAGGAAAGAAAGGATTATAACATTTGCTCCCAGAACAAAATTTATGACTTGTAGAAGTATGCAACACATGCTATACATCGATTAAAGAAAAAAATTTCCATACAATTTTATAGATGTATTGACACCACCATGTCACCAAGTCTCCTAAAACGTGCCACCTAGTGGAGCACATCAGTAAGTTCTACAATGTAGAAGGAATCAGCTCTGTACCACACATCACCCATTCTCCTTAGCCCACCCAGAAAATTTTGCTTTGCTTAATATTTAACTTCTAAAATACCTAATACTCGTGACTAAAAACATGACCCTGAAACAAAACCAAAAATATCTGAGCACAGAAAATGTATAAACATGTAAAATTAAATGCAGCACTTTCTCTGCTGTTTAGCTAAGAATGGAATCTGCTTGAGATGTTATTCCAATACAGATATTATTGATTTCTGTCACCACACCCAACCAACGGCAGTGTACAATTGAGAAAAGAGCTGCCCACTGCTAAGCAACAAGACAGACACAAACATAATTCATACGCCTTCGGAAACAGCCGGAAAAACTAAACTGAGGAGTGAAAAAGAGAGATGAGGCCAAATAACATCTGATTTCAGCTCTCTAGAAAGAGTAACTTCCGAGTCTAAAGTCTACTTCAATATGCAATTTACCAGTGGATTACTCTATTTTTCACAAAACAAAAACCCCAGCATTTCAGAGAGTATAGCTAATTGCTCCTATAAATCTACATCGCAAACCCAATCAAATTCACCTTTCACCAAAAAAATAACTAATTTTTACCCTAAATTTTAATATCATATCACATGGACTCTTTCAATCTTTTATTATAATTTTAGAGTGTTTTTTTATAAAGTGTATTAAATTATATGATAGACCAGCATAGCGGGCATATAGGAATAAACAAAAATTATATTACCCTGAAATATGCAAATTATGAGCTGTAAGATGTTTGTAGACTGTAAAAGACTGAAAGTTGTTGTGTGCCCTTACCTCTTTAATAACTGCAGCGGAACTTAAGGGTACTAAAATTAACTGATGATGAGGTGTAATTTCATCACACATTTTTCTTTGCATAAGATTTTCTTAGCTTAATTATCTGTTTTGTGTGTAGTAGAATGTACAGTACACAATAGATTTATGAAATTTCAACAGAAGTAACAAAAAAAGTCCAGAGAAATATAAAAAAAAGTTACATACTGAGATTCTCACAGCTGTATCACTATGCATTTTTAACAGGATCCATACAGACCTTAGAATAGCCACTTACAGATCATTCTTTCCCCTCCTATTCAAAATAAGCCATAAGTAGAAATAAGTGCAAAGGAAGTGAACAAAACAAAGGAAGAAGCAGTGAAGAAGCAAAGGAACATAATCTATCTCCTACAACGCACTGCATGAAACACTTCGGGCTCCAGTCCAACGCATTATTGTTGTAATTGTGACTTTTCAGAAGATGTGTAAGTAGGTACACATGCATGTGGATGTGCATTCTCACATGCATCTACACACTTACATAAGTATAGATATTTCCTTTACCAGTCAGAAATTTACTGCAGTGCACAAGTTTTTAACACATATCCAAGACAGGCTCTGTCAGTGCTCTGTTAAATTCTTCTTGTTCGCACCCTGATAAGGAGTACTGTGTCCAGAGTAAACAGACTAGGTTTGATGATAACAGGAAAAAACAGGCATTTAAGAAACACCCATGTATTCAGATCACAGAAATGCATATTAAGCATCTGCTGAGGAAAATTAACATTAGTGAGATTTTTACTATCGTGCCACCTATACTAAGGTAGAGCCCAAATGCTCCATTTGATTTGCAGCCACATTATTCCAAATAGAAAAAAAGCTACTCTTGCCATACAGGCAGATAATCAAAAAGACTCCATTGAGTGAAAAGCAAGGGAGTGCTTTCACACTCCAAAGTAAAAAGAAAACCCCTGCAAAAGGAGATTGTTTTTGTTCGGCAAAACAGCCTTCCCCCGCAAGATACAGCATGTTCTAGGGAATAAAACCAGCCTATCTTTGCCATTTCTTGTAAAATAAAATAAATTCAGATTGTTATTTTTTCTCCTGCCTTCAAAGGCTTATGCACTTTTGTTGCCAGGACCATAACTTGTAGATGAAAAAGGTAAAATGGTATCACCTTAGGCAAATGCAAATATGAATATAATATCATGGCAGCTGCAAAAGTACCCAAGTAGTCTCATGAAGATTGACTTGCTTTGCTTTCAGGCTGTCAAATGGTAGTTTTCTCTTTTTTTTTAAGAATATTCAGTGGTTTGATAAGTATAAGCAGATCCCCAGTATTTTTGAACTTCATGCATCTCAATATTCTCCCACAAGAAGTGACACATTCCTCAAACTTGCAAGAGCTAGAAAAACCTTATAATCAAAAATGAAGAGCCAATTTTACTGAGAAAGAATCACCAAATCAATCATCACATCATCTGATGCAATGATTTGGTGATGTTTTCCCATACAAATTTGTTCTGAGTTGCCCAGTATTGTCAGTCCCCACAGTCAATATGTGTTTTGAGAGACACATGCACATACATTATAGTAAACACAGACCAACACATCCGTTAGTAAAGAACAAGAGATGAGCAAGGCAACTGGTAAGAGTTAAAGCAAGTGCTCATGGGCTGCTCTGAATGGGTTGCTCTGCATTCTTTCACAATGAACAGGGAAAGCTGTGATTGGCTCCATATGACTAGTAAAGGTGATGATAACATGACTTACGAGCAACCTGCCAAAAAAACTATTTATCTAGCAATATATTATGTGTACACAAGCAGAGATGCTCCTCTAGAGGCACATCGCACGGTAGTTAAACGCATAGTTTAGTAAGGCGATTATAAAATCACCTCAATACTCATGTAAGGAAAGAACTTTTACAGTCACAAGGCAATCGCAGATAGCAGAACTGTGAGGAAAACAGTGGAATTTACTCACTTCCTACCTTTGAAAACAAATCTTTATTCACTTCATACCTTGCAACCAGTGCAACATGCCAAACTAATTACACAAGAGTCATACTTAAAGAAAGCTAGAGAACTTTCAAAGTCAAAAGAACAATCATATTTTCATCCTGCTGTGTGCCACAGTACCACAAAGCTCTCCTCTTGGCTACTTCTGATCTTTTCCAATCTGTTATATTCTGGATTCTTATACTATTTGCAGTTTTGGTTGTTTCCTCTTTCAAGTTTCCAGATGCTGTTGCTTACCCATTTTTTCCCTGCCACATTGCATCCCTCGCCTGAACTGCTACACCATCCCCTTCTGTGTTTTCCCCTACTATTCAACTCACAATCTAAGTCAAGATTTTGAAACCTGTTGTAAATTACATTAATTGGCAGTTCTTTCCTGCAGCTGTGTGCATTTCTTAACCACATACTTACAGGGTTTGGGGTGTGTGTGTGTCTTTTTTACTTTCTTTGGGCAAATTTTATAGTGAATCAAACTGCATCTAGTTCCAACACCAGCTCAAAAGTCATGCTGGTACCTTTCAGGGGTCCTACCAGGGTCAGGTTTATAATTATTTACTACAGTATTCAAGTGGAAGAAAGATGCCCTGGAAACTTAAAAACTATTTTATGAATAACATAATCAGGTATTTCAGGCTATCATGGGTAGCTCACCAATTATTTCCTACTTGCTAAATGTAAAAATACACTAATAAATAAAAAGCTTTAAAAAATGTGAATGATGAGGTTGACTGGGAAAAAAAAAATGAGGTTGCCCGTGTTCACGCAGAGTTTTATTAGCCTTGGGGGAAAGTTTCTTTTTTTATTTAGATTCAACTCAACCTGCATAGTTTATAAAGTAATTATTTAGAAAATCATTTGGGTTACCTTAAAATTATAGTATTAATTGCCACAGTTCCCTCTTTAATATGGCCTCAAATTAAAAAATAAATCCTGAAAATATGTAAAGAAAATATGATTAAAACCTAAAAGCTAAACCACAGTATTGTAGCAAGTCAAAATCAGATCCTGAACCTGCTCGCTACCTTGGAGTTTTAACAAAAACATTCAAGAAGAGATGTTCTGATTCTCTGTATTTGCCCTACAAAATCAGCAAGAAAGCAATTTGGAAGAGAAAATTAGAGGATAATGCTTTTCAGCTTAAGTATCATCATGATTTTTCCATTTAAAACTAGAAAAAATATCGCTTTGTTGGGAAATTATAAAGTGCCATCAAAAGTAATATTTTAATTTATACAAATACCTGACCCAGAAAGCTCAAAACTGCTGTGGCAGAATAGTAAGACTGACTGTAGAAGGCACATTTACTCTGACCTCTAATTCATTTCCCCCAGTAAAGCTGACCAGTCTAAAATCTAGACTGCAAGTCCAAGGGACACCTATAGTCATGCAGGGAAACTAAAATTGCCTCCACCTACTTTTTATATGCAACATATTTTCCAAGAATGTCTTCTCAGAGTAAAAATGGTTGCAGCCTTCTCCTGTCTTACATCCCCAAATCTGAAATAGCTGAAGACAAGTAAAAGATACTGAGAAGCTAAGAGCCGTACAGGTGGGTTGACTCCGGCTGGAGGCCAGGTACCCATGAAAGCTGCTCTGTTACTCTCCTCCTCAATTGGACAGGAGAGAGAGAGAACATATGTGGGTCAAGATAAGGGCAGGGAGAGATCACTCACAGCAATTACAGGTTACAGGCAAACCAAACTTAACTTAGGAAAATTAGTTTAACTTATTACCAATCAAACCAGAGTGGGGTAATGAGAAAATAATAACTAGATCTTCAAACATTTTCCTCTCACCCCTCCCATCTTCCCATGCTCAACTTCATTCCTGGACTCTCGACCTCCTTCCCAGCAGTAACACAGGAGAGGGAAATGGGGGTTGCAGTCAGTTCATCACACATTTTCTCTGCTGCTCCTTTTTCCTCAGGGGAGGACTCCTCACACTCTTCCCCTGCTCTAGCATGGGCTCCCTTCCACAAGAGACAGTCCTCCATGAACTTCTCCAACGTGTATCTTTCCCACAGGCTGCAGATCTTCATAAACTGCTCCAGTGTGGGTCCCTTCAGTGGGCTGCAGTCCTTCAGGAATAGATTGCATGACTTAACTTTAATTCTTACAGCTCCTTGAACTGTGGGACTCTGTTCGCAACCTTTTCACAATTTTTAAATTACAATATATAGTGAATACTGAAACACATCCAAAATAAAAAATAACCTCAATTGTTTTCCTCTGTTTTAACAGCATATTTTCACATTTTGTCAAGAATACATATTGTAAAATTAGGCCAACCAATGCACTATCAAAATTACTACATATGCTACTGATTTAAATTTTCCTACACATTTTTTCTTTCACTTGCTGTGTTAGCTGGTTTCTAAGTTAAGGTTCCTGAAAACAAGGAGCTTAGACAGGGTCTGCAGCTTAAACCAGTGAATGCTTGAATGCAATGAATCATAGAAACATACAATGGTTTGGATTGGAAAGGACCTTAAAGTCCTAGTTCCACTTTCCACTAGACCAGGCTGTTCAAAGCCCCATCCAGCCTGTCCTTCCAGTGAAGCTCCACTGGATTATATTGGTAGATCTGAGATACGTTGTGCACAAAATACTGTGCTTTAAGAAATAATGTTATTACAAGTGCATTAACATATGATAATATGGAAATTATATACATTTTTAAGGATTGCACACAAAATCCTGACAAGCATGACTTAACTGCTGCTTGCCACTGTCCCAACATAGCTGTATAGTAATTCACCAGCCTGCTAGCTGATCTATAATAAATTAGAGAGCTTCAGTTGCATCCAGTGTTCAAAAACACTTGGGTTCAATTATAATAAAATCAACTAATAAAAAAGATAAATATTTTTATTTTTAGAAAGAACTTGCTTTATCGATTAGACTGTGTGGTTTAAATCAGCTTTGGAATTTAGACAAACAAATAAGCAGCATTTTACATAGCCAGCTGCACATCAAAAGTAATTTTGCAATACAAAAATTTTCTGGCCAGACCTGCCTTTTAGACAGTTATAGATCCCAGTGGAGGCATGGGAAGACCAGAGTTCAAATTCAGTTTACTATGGCAGTTCTCCCAGCTCTGAATCTTAGCCATGTGACTGGCAATGCTTACTGTCACCACAGGGGAGTCTTAAAAGGGAAAAGTGGTAGCTCTGACATTCAAAGAAAAAGCAAATACTACCATACATAAGTCATATAGGAGCAGAATGTTTCTCCGGAGAATTTCAAGCTATTTCGTAGCATTGTGCGGGTATCGTATCATTGCTGAGATTGACGGCAGATAGAATAAAATAGTGTTATGCAGGAAAGTGCATTTGTCAGTTTATCTATCTCACTAAGCATAAACTAGATAAACCAAGAGGAAAAAGGTAAGAGATACTAGAACTCTGTCTGAATTAGCAAGCTATGTGGTACAATAGAAATGGATCTACTATAGTAACTAACATTGAAGTATCCCTTGAAGTAGCAGTTACTGTATTGACAGCACCAAGGACCTTACATTCCTGCATATATATACCATTTGAGGGTTGTTTCAGAATTGTTCTAGTTTGAGGTTGTGGGTAGACCACTAGGAGAGTTGCAAGTGTACTAGATGCACTCCTGGAGTACAAGTTTTGCTTGAAAGGAAGCCAGTTTTTGGCTTCTGAGATTTCACTGTGACAAACACTAAAAGTGAAGCAAGTAGAGAACATTGTGAGGTTTCTTTCAAAAGCACAGTCATGATCTGAACTGTAACATACATGTACCTGAAGCTGAAAAGCATGAAAGTGCTCCAGTGTGAACAAACCAGGACTTATTACTATAATCCTTAAATCATGGATGTACATCATCACAGCAACGTATCCATGCAATGGCTTGAATACTTCCATGTCTATCTTATGCCAATGCAAAATTTGGCATCTACCTGAATAAGTGACATTTTAATTTTCTTTTTTTTTTTGTGAACTCTTCAAGTCCTTTTTCCCAAATACAAAATTATTCAACCAGTTCAACTAATTGCTGTTATTTTGTATGTTTTACATTAATTATAATTTAGGGAGACTTCTTTTAGCTTTTTTCAGTGAATGATTCATACTGTGTTCAGTATCATGAAATTAAATATACAGACTACATGTTTATATGACTATAACTTGAATATTGTGAACCAACCTGGAATCAATACGAAAAGGGAGCTCTAGTGTCACAACCTTCTATTGGTCAGATTTACTCCTATAATACATTTCTTATGTGCCTGTCAACCAATATCAAAGGTTAGCTATAGAGAATTTTAAGGGAGCAGGCAAAGATGCAGCATAATGTTCTCCATAACAGTGGAGTATCACAGATGAGGAGTGACAATAAATCTAAATTACAGATACTGCCATTATAGTGTGCTGGTTGTTTCTGAGATCAGCCAGTCTATATTCAATAAAGCAAGAGTGTCTAATAAATCTGGCCAGTGCACAATAAAAGATAGCATGAGTATAAATGCTATTGTTATAGAAGCTGGTTGAGAAAACAAAATAGTGTAATAATGCAAATGGAGCAGTGTGATTTATGAGGAAAAACTGCATAATTCCCTATTTGATTTCTATTTAAATTTTTGAGGGAATTAAGTATATATCTTTCTATGCCAAAACCACACCAAATATAAGCAGATTGACAATACACTTATTTTGTAGCAGTTTGGGGAGCAGCCACCAGTACTGACCCAGTATTGACCCAAACATCCTCAGTTTTACTCATTCATTCAACTGGAAGTAATGACTCTTCTTAGCTTTAGTATAATGGTGATTAAGTATTTCATCCGAACCTCGGGCAAGCTAGTAAGCATCACTAATCACAAACTGATGCATTTACAGACTGACCCTGCAATAAGAGACATTATGTACTAACTCTTTTGTCATTTCTGAATCCAACCCTACAAACTCATTAATGCAGAATCATAAACAAAAATAGATTACTGTTAAAGAACAAGACAGGCACTTTCCATACCAAAAATTATTGAGACTTTGCACAGGCCTTTTCATAGTCAAATTTATACTGATACTTAAAAAACAAATGGAAATAATGTAGTTTTATGGCAGCCAATTTGTACAGCATATGAATAGCTCTGGAAAACTTGTCCTGCAACAATATTCAGCTTTGCCATTTTTTAATAATTCAACATCCTCTCAACAATACAAATGCTACTGACACATCTCCTTGTAAAAACAAGTCTCCAGCTCTGAATTGTAGTGTCAGTAACAGCCATCACAATATGGCTTTGTATTTAAAGGTGTTTTTACTACCACAGGAAATGCACTATCAAGAGAAAAAAGTGTTAAGATGAACAGAATGTGTTAAGAGTTTCAGAGAATACAGGAATTTTTCATCTCTAGGTTACTTTTCACCTCCAGTCAGGTCATCAGCAGCTGTTGTGAGAGCGACTCCAGTAGAACAGATTGGCGTTTTTAACAGTAACTAGCAGATAATCAACCACATCAGTAAAGTTATTGCTCTAGTTGCCAGCATTTGTGAAAAGTCAACCAAGAGTTCAAAGACTCCATGGGCATAAAGTAAACCCAGAGATTACATTTCTTTAAATGACTTTCATAATATATTTGAAACCTACACTGCTGAGGGCACTACAGTTGAAGTATAAGAACATTTAACTTGTTTCAACAGGCTAACTCCAGGACGAGAAGCAATCTTGCTGAGGTATCAGTGAGCATGGTATTTGGCTAATTATCCTGACAAAAAAGCAGTGATTAACCTTGCAAAATGCCAAATATGGGAGCATTGTACAAATGCTGTTATGCGTATTGAACCTGTTCTTTACAATCACCAGATTACAGGGCTGTCAGACAGCTACAGAGTCTAAATTCATATGCAAAATAATTGAAATGCTGGTCTACACAAGATACATACACAGAATAAAACCATAAAGTTTGGCAGAAGATAATTGCAGTTGCAGAACGAAAACTGCAGGCATATTCCTTAAAACAATTTAAGAGATATTTCTGACATAAAACTTATACTTAAAATCATAATTAGGTTAGTAGTCTCTACGCCCTATTGTCACTTATCTTTAAAAATGTTGCAAAACTTCTTTTCAAAGAGAAAAGCAAATGTGCCATTTTTACCCCACAAATCAAGAAAGCTCACAAATCCTGAAGTTCTGGACAAAAAATTGTATTACAAACACTTCAAATGGTTTCTTTGCATGTTTTTCATCTAAATGAAATTTTCAACATTCCCAAGTTGCAAAAGTTAGAAAGCAGGAGGTTCATAAGCAACTCTTCTTCAAGTGCTTCACAGCTCTTGCTATTTGCATCCCATGCAGTACAAATTATCTATGGTGAGATTATATTTCAATGATACTTGGCAACTGCACTAAAAAAGCTATAAAGATGCATCTTGTATGTCACAAAGTCATAGCCCTCGGAAAGAACAGGACTATTACTCTACTGCAAGTAACCACCTACCAAACTGATTGCAAAATAAAGCATTTCTATTGTTTTTAACACATCAAAAATATCTCATGAAGGAAAATGCAACTGATTTTTTTTTTTTCCTATTTCTGTTAAGGTGTTTTCTATAAAGAAAACACTAGTGATAGAACAACCAATTTTTTCATTCAGAAGACATAAAGAGTAGATAATCCTCCCCACATTTTAAATTTCATTTCCAGTGGACAAAATACAATTTACATACAGTGTAATTAATATTTTTTCAGATTAGGAAAATCCCTACTTGTAATCAGCTCTTCATGGTTTAATGGCAACAGCCAAACTGGGCCTCCATGTGAACGAACAGGGTCACCAAGTTATTCATAAAAGAAAGAAAGTCAAACTTGTTAAAAACTTAACATAGTTAAAAGAAGAACATACTTTGATTCATTCCCCTGGTTGCACCACAGCCAAAGGGACTGCTGTCCTCATGGAGAGAGTGAAAAGACACCAGCTTTATAAAAGCCCAGAGGGCTAGAAGTGGATAACCACCAGAAGTGATGGCTTGAAGCCATCAGTACATTTTCTTCATTTACAAAAAGAACTTCAATATGTGCTTGAAATGCTTTGTTTTAATTTGTTAGCTGTTCTGCAAAGATCTCTTGATAATACAGAATGTTTCCACAATAAATGTTGGCCAGAACAAGTTTACTCTCGAGTTTTACTCTATCATTGAGCATTTACAAAGTAAACTAAATTTAAATACGTAACGTTGGCCAAATTCAAACCACAAATCAGAAAACCACCAAGTAGGACCATCCTCTCTGCCAAAGCTTAATGTGACCTAATGGGAGAGCTGTAAGAGGTTAGAGTTGGTTTTTATGTAGCTTCATGTAATATTTGGCAAATTGAAGGGGCTGGGACAGGACTCCTGATCCTTAAACAAACATTTGATGTAATTTTTTTTTTTTTTCACTTTTTCATCATAAGCATTCTGCCCTCCTATGACCTCAGTCCCTTTTCCCCAGGGTGGGTCAGGTTTAGAATCTCCTTCTTCACTTAAGAGTGCCATTTGAATTAGCCCCTTCCAGATGTGTTTCACCTCCACCCACAACAGGCCCTGCAGGTCCAGCAAAGTGCAGAGAGGGAAAGGACTGCAGGGAGAAGCAGCTGTGCCCTGGCAGCACATCATTTGGCTTGCAACTTCTCACTGAGTTTATTATTCACAGCACTGGTGGGAGGGCAGGGGGCAGGTGACTCACACAACATCTTGTCTAAATTGAAAACCAATACTAATCCACACCCCTGCAACCAAGAAGCAGAGCTGCGGTGGGTCACTGTGGTCAGTTTTGCTTCCAGTGGATGTCTAGGCTCCAGGGACTTCCTGCTCCAGGCTAAGCAGGTCACTGACTACCATTAAAACAATAGAGAACTGCAACTTTATCTCTCCCTCTAACATCTTCAAAGAAGTGATCTCTGCTGCCTGTTCTCTCTGAAAGAAGCTATATTTATGCTGGTGTTAAAAGTGAGAGTCAATGTGAAGACTCTTGAATTATTTTTTAATTTGCATGAAACATACAGAGAAATGTATAAAACCCCAGCATTCCAATTCAGTACTGCTCTAAATATATAAACCAAAATAATGACCTTACCAGCATTGATCCAACTGGAAAAAGGAATGTTATTTGACCTCAACTCCGCATTACTTCAAATACAAGTGAACAAGAAAATTATGGTCCTAACTACAGACTGAAAGACAAATGCAGTAAAGCAAAAATAAAGTACTTTCTTCCAGGTACTACTACAGAAAAAAAAAACAAGTTTAACTGTATTGAATTTAATAGTAAAGCCTAACAGAGTTAACACACTATTCCAATCACATTTTAAACTAAAATCTGGTTTTGCCACCATTGTAGAGCTTCACTACCTCAAGACACACATGTATTTTCAGCAGCGATTATATGACTTGTCCTGCTGTCCTGGCTTTCTCTCACTGTTTAACAATGCTGCATAATTTTGTCTTCAGTTTGCCCCCATTGTTATTTTTGATGACTGAATACTTAATCCTGTTGTCAACACATCCTACCCAGAAGAAGGGTAAAGAACTACACAGCCCTGGCACCTAGAGTAGGCGCTCCCAGATGGATGGAGAACTAGGATGGGATCAATCAGCGCTGTCAGGGAACCTGCTTAGCTGAGGAGTGACAGGACATTCCTGGGATGCTCAAGGTTGTTTCAGTCACCTGAAGAGAAGCAAAGGCAATAAAGGCAATAGGAAATGGTCCTGCCCATACGCTTCTGCAACTTCTACCTCCTAAGAGCTCCTCCCTGCCTGGGATCCAACGGGGAGGAGACGCTCCACATTTCCTGCTCAAGAGTGCCACAGTGGCCCCAAGCGGTAAATAAGTAAAACTTCAAGCAGAAACCTGCAAGTCTTCCTGTGGCAGAGCCAAAACCTAAATTGAAGGAATGTGTGACAAAGCTGCCAAAAGTGTGACACTTGGCAGCTCTCCCAGCTGCCTTCTACTACTTCCCTTCTAGCCCCCAGAGTATCGCTGATGTGAGCAAGGGGCACTTTTAAGTAGCTGCTGGCCCTTTCCCACTGCAAATGCCTGAAAGAGGACTCTTGGCTTCTTCAGGCACCACTGGGTTAAGGTAGAGAATGTGCCTGCTGGGCCCCTTGCCCGATTCCTATTCAGATGGTGGAAAACAGCATAGGAGATGACTGGTTCTTTCTGAATTGAGGAAAGCTTCTAACAAAATTAGTCTCCTTTCTTCACAAAGCTACACTAAAGAAAATGAAGCAACAGCCAAAAAAAACTCTGCCTTTGCTTTCTCCCAGACCTTAAGTCAATTGGAGTTAACTACCACTGAACTATATATCAGCTAGGAACAGGCATAACTCACTGACTTCGCATCTTCACAAACCAGCACACACCCCGAAGTACGGACTGTGCCTTCAAAACCTTCTTTCAGTACCCTCAGCGCTCACACCTTGGAAGTAAGATACATAGGCATTAGCCGTTTTCCCTGTAGGTACTAGACTCGCTCTTCACCCAAGTCACAAAAGCCATAATTAGAGAAAAATCTCTCCCACCTCACCCTTGCCTATAAACTGCTTCCATCTGGCTAAAATTAAGTTAAAATTCTTTCTTCTCAGCTTAGGTTGATATTTCTAATATTTCATTTCCAGAGGGGGGAAAAACCAGCAAATTACCAAAGTGTTTCATATCATGTTACACTCTCCATTGAACTGAACATCTCACTGACTCCTTTCCACGTAAGGATTAATGTATTTTATCCACTCATATTAGAAAAGTGTAAGTATATGCTGTCTTTTACCCCAAAAGTAGAGTGCTGTACAAAATATGCAGATATTCAATCAACACAGCTAGATGCAAACCAAAGGAAAATTACTATTTGTACACACAAAAGACTCCTCACAGGAAAGCAGAATAAAAATGGAACTATATTGCACCTAAGTTATCAGAAGGGTAATTTAATTATTCAGAATATACCTTTAGTTGGCACATGCATATACACAATATTTATAAAATGCTCAAAATGCATGGGCAATGCTTTCATACCTTACTGACACCACGAGGAGCACAGGCATTCAATCATTGACCCAGAGGAAAAAGCAGCTTTACTTCGCTTTAACTTTTGCAGTCGTTTGGAACATCTCATCCAGCTACCAATCTGACATTGCTGTATGTAATTTGAGATATCTGACATACAAAATAGCATATGGTAACAAACACTGGTGCTTTATTTTGCAAATTTTTACAGACCAGCAGATATAGAATCTCCAGACCTAAGCCTGGAGTCATTGACTGACTGTGAGAAATCAGCAAAGTCTATTAAGCCCTACTAGGAAAAAAAACTATCTTTTATGATGTCTAAATGAAATGTTTGATATTGTTACTGCTGAAGCAACCAAAGGAATTTACAAATCACTTTAAAACTGACAGTTACGTTAAGGAAACAACTTTTATATTTCTGAGCTCTAGACAGATTGGTAGACTATTTATATAGAAGGTATAGCTTAGCTATATTAAGACACCGCTGAATTCTTTGAGTAGCCTATTACTAGAAAGACCATTCAGAAAGCTGTAGGCCAAAGACCATTTGCTTTATGTGACAGATGCCTCTGGCAATCAGACACTTCACAGATATAATTTCACTATGGAACTTTGAATTGCATCTTCTCAATGTATTCTTAATACAAGTTGTCTAAATAGAAAAATGTACATAGTTTAGTATGGAAGACAGTCATGTATCTGCTGAAAAGACCATTGAAGAATAACTATGGAAAAACATGTATCTACCATACTTCATGCTTCATGCATACAGTAAGGTTGTTATTTTCCAGCAGTCTCTCTCCCACTTAGTGACACAAGTTCCTCAGGAGCAAAATTCTGCTGAAATACTCAACCTCTCTTTGCCTGCTTCTGCATCTCAGGAGACATCCCTTTTTGCGAGGGATTTCAAAATGGAAAATTGTCCTTCTCAATCAAGACCTGACCATAGGCCCTCCACATTATGCTCAGAGACCAGCAGAAAGCTGCCTCAGCGGAAGCAGAAACTGGAAATAGAGAATCACTTTCCTTATGCATGTATTTCTTTCCTTAGTATCCTTTGAAATACTTAGTTAAAAATTAGCATCTGCTTATAAATTAAGCATATTTTTTAAGCATAGGGTTGTGGGTTTTTTTTCTTTCAGAAACTGAATTTCCTCCCTTATTTAAAAATTCATAAAATTTTTGAGGGAATAGGATACTGAGGAGCAATGTTCCAAAGTAAAGTGAAGACTGCTCTGGCCTGTACTCAGCTCTCTCATGAACTGGTGTTTAATGTTCAGTGGCCTCCAATGTAAACTTTATCATATGGGTGCAAAGCAGCATATCAGCACACAGTACAGATGCTTTCCATGAATCCAGTTTGTTTCAGAACCTTGAAAAAATGCCATAGCTGAGACCACTGCTTACACCACAAACCAGCTAGGCAAGGCAACCCCAAAAGAGTGTGAAAGCACTGGTTACTGTTGCACAGCCTGCTACTGTATCATAGAACATGAAAAATGGACACAGAGAACAGTAATTTGTTACAAGTGTATGGAACATTCAAATCTGCTGGAACACAGAGATTTTGTAGAACAGGATCAGAAAACTAAGTTGCTATTCTACACATCCCAAACAAAAGCAGCTCAGCGACACAGTGGTATCATAATTGCACTGGAGGCCCTGTCAGAAAATTATTGAATAGCTGAAGCATTAGGTATTTGAACATTTATTATATTTTGTGACCAAACTGGCAACTGCAGAGGGGTTGGGACTATATTACAGTGTAATAAAAGCCTCATAAAACATTTAAACAAACTCACACATCTGCAGTGAGACGGGAGGTATTATGTAATGTAAGTCATTGCTAAAGTCACCTCTCACCCTACTAGCTGCTGCAGGAGCAATGTTAGTTATAAAGTGCCTCTGCGGTTTCTCACTGTCTCCCCATCTCTCCCCCCCCCCCATACACACATGTATTCTCATGCATGAATGTTATTTACAAAAGTGGCATCATGGATTTGGGGGTGGTTTTTTTTTTTTTTTTTTTTTTTTTGAAAAACGCATCAAACAAAAATAATAATAATGAAGAAAAAAGAAAAAACCTGGAAGGGTTTCAGTTTCAAACAAACAAGTGTACAGCCAAAATAGATCTAATTCGCATTTTGTCTTACTCCCCATAGTAAAGAAGTTTTTGACACAGGTCTTTTCTTTAACTCATATCTAACATCTTCCCAAAGATTTCATTGGATTTAATGAAGAATATTTGTGGACAAATTCTTGACCTACATCTTAGGCTAGCATCCCTGTCATGTTTGTTCTTAGAAAATTTAACAATAGATCTACAGCATTACTTTTGTAGTTTGCCAGAAAGCTTATGTCTCAATTATATGCAAATGCAGATGATAATATGTGAGGTAAGATCCACAATAGCACTCAAGGGACTACCTCAAAACCAGTCCAACGATCAACGATCCTTTGTCCAAACCACAAAAGACAATGAGAGATGAGTGCTTGGAATGCTTTAAAAAATTATAGCTGCCAAATTGTTTGAAGGCAGTCAGGAATGTATACTGAGGACTCATTACAGTTCCTCCCTGGCTGCTTTCTTCACTGCAGCATACTCAGATCAGATCCCAGATGGCCCTTGATGAAATATTCAGTTACTGAGCTGGAAAAAACAAATACCTCCAAAATTTAATTTCTTTCATTCTTGATTTCATACTGACCTACTCTGAGACATGACACAACATGGGATATGGAACACTCTGCAATGCAAAGCAGCATAACCATCACCTTTCCTACTACTGAAAATACGGTTATTTTCGCCAGCTGGAAGCTGAGCAGAAGCTTTGTAAAACCCGAAAATCCTTTGTAGCCTGGTGGTTTATACGAACAGATATTATCTTAGAATACTGAAAACTTCCACAAACTTCATTAATTCACTTCTTTTCTCTCCAGCTTTCATCTCCTAACTTGAAAAATCAGATTTTCACTTACAAAGATGCAGACCAGCAGCAGCAATAGCCCAAACTCTGTAAGAAGCAAAGCCACTGTAAGGGGCATTTTACGCTTATTCCTCCTCTCTTAGCAACACCTTGTGAGTAAACGCATTCCAGCACAGGATAAAGAGAAGGGGATGAATGCCTGAAAAATGCTACATAGAGTGGTGATGTCTGGGCTATTCCTGAGTAAGAATTCAAACACACCAATCTCTTCTCAACTCTGAAAACATTTTTCAGAGCTATCATGAGATAAAACAAGCTAGGTATTAAAAGCACTGCTGAAGACATCTAAACTCTAAATAACTTACCTATGTCTCTCCCACCTACCAGATCAATTTGAATAATATATGAAAGGATAAACTTACACAGTATTTTTTGTTAAACACCTAACTCTGGGCTACAGGAAGAAGCATTCCTTGAGAAGGACCCTCCCCTGGTGTTTGATTGGACAGTGGAATTCCCTTTTCTTTCATCTTCACTCACCATGAATGCATAAGGCTAGAGTTCACTAACCTTTCTGATCCAGAGAGATTTGAATCCACATCTACCACTTCTGTGGCAGAATGCAAGAATGAGTAAAGCAAAGGAAGGAAAATAACTTACTAATTTTTCTTATTAAACTTGAAGGAAACATTCAGTTAAGCCAGCACAGGTAAGAAAATACAATTCTTCCCCACACCCAGAAAGAACCCTAGTCAACAATTTCCCTCTTCTCTTTTTCATATGCACACACCTGTAACTTATAATTGCTAATTAAAATCAGATGCGGCAACTCCATAGATAACCAGAGGAAAGGAATCAGTGAAAACACAGGTCCTATGGGTTTTTGATAATCTAGATAACAGGCTGAGCATTTGGAGATCAAAAAGCCTATTAGGAAACAGAAGATGGCTCTTAAATAAAATTTAAGCCCCTAAATTGATTTTGTGATCTAGGCCAGAGCTTTCACATAGATATGGGAATAACTTAAGTTTCTGGGGTTTCATAGGTCTTACATGAGCACAGTGAAAAAACATTGCAGGTTTTCTGGTACATGTATCTCTTGGAACTTTATTCACCAAAACTATTCCGAAAGATGGAGAAATTGATCCACTGTTGTTATACCTACTTTGTACAGTATTTCTGCCAAGTTCTAAGTTATGACAGATGAAGAAATAGCTTTAACTAAAGTATCCGAAAGGCCATCAGTAATCTAGCAAAACAGCTTTTTTTCTGGTATTCTTAGGTTCACCTCCCACGCACAACAAGCACACTGAGACAAGATCATCAACTAAAAGAAACTGATATGCCATTAATAGAAATTTGATCTTTTCCAGTCTTCGGTAGTCAAAAGAACATTGTCTCTTCTCCTCAGAAAAGACTGTCATAAACTACACTGGTAATAGCCTGGCCTTCAGAACATCTTACATTAAATATGCTAATAGCACTTTTCTAATTAATTATATTTTTGTATTGCAGAAATTATTTCAGTTTTCTCTTGACTTATTTCCCATTTGTAACTTTTGGTAAGTGATATAGTACTTCATATGTGCTATGCACACTCAAATTAATAGTGACCCACTTATTAGATTAAAACTGATTAGGCATTTCATGTCAGGAAAGTAACTGATAGGGTGCAACTTACCAGCACCAATCCCTTGTCTTACTCAAAAGTTTCCCATCACAGTCCCTTCCTCAATTTATAGCAGGATCAGGGAGACAGCAAGTATAGGGAAGACAGACTTAATTTTTAAGTTTTCTGCCATGTGGAGAATATTTTTCCCATGAAAACTACTCCTAAAGGCTCTTAATATTGTATGCCTCCTAGACAGGATGGAAAATAGTCTTTGGTTTTGGTACAGAACAGTTTCTGCACATTTTGACAAGATTGTTCACAAATGTCAAAGCTGAACACCTGCAATGTTCTGCACATTTTATACTTTTTGAACATTTTGACTTCAGAAAATCTGACGCCATTCTATGATCTGTATTCCTATTTCCAGAGCAATAAAACCAACTTTCTACTCGATAGCAATTTCTGCCATATGGAGTTAGTGTTGAGTGAAGGCTAGAAATTAGGTTTCTCATATTATGTCAATACAATATATTAAATACAGACCAATGAAATTGACCTTAGTCTGTAAATAACTGATTCATTTGCAACAGTCCTTTAATACAGTTCTGACAAATACTGGATGCATTATTTAACGTTAATTTCAGTTGTACTAGTGACTTTCATGGGACAGATTCTGTTCAACAAGTAATAAAAAAAGGTGCCTCTGTTGTTATTTAGATTAGTATGCCAAGATTCAGCAACTTTAAGCATGAACTGAAGCATTCAGTATCTACAATGCCTTCTACATGGTCCTGCAAAGTTCTAATTCTAAAGACACAAAATAATCACATAAATCCTGAAGTTTGTGTCCTGAAGCTTACAAATTTTGAATTTGTACTTAGGAATTAAGTCCTACAGAAAAAGGAGCCTGCTTGATTTCCCCTCAATATAATAACAAGAGGAAAGGGCAAGTGTGTGCTTAAGGAAGATTAAAACCCCAAAATTTTCTCAGGTTAACAGTCACAGATATACTTCCACAACTATTTTACTTTCTATTATTTTATATTACAATATAAATAACCTGAAAAACACAAATGTTTGGAAACTTAATGAAGAAAACACTGTAGGAAGTATAGTTCATCAAAGATAATTATTACATAAATCTCTTGCGTATCAGCTAGCACATCCCTTTACCATTATTGGCACAGAATTCTTTGAGAATGATACAATACAATAATATCATTTTGTCTCACGCACTCCCAGAATTATTAAAAATGTTTACATTATAGCGGTTTAAAAATACCTCATGCTTTGGTCCTAACTCTTTTGAGTGGAAATGTCCTCAAAGACACTATCACTGACAAAATCCCTTACTTCAAAAGCTATTTTTTCTGCCTTAGTGAAGTGTAGCCTAACAGTGCCTTCAGTGTAGTATTGCAGGAAAGTAATCACTTCTCTGTACTTTTCCTATGACAAATTTATTTTTCCTATATGCTTTTACTGGCTGGTGCAGTTGGCATAGCTTTACTGACAATAAGCCAGAAAGATGTGAGTGTAGGGAAAAC
Source organism: Forpus xanthops (assembly GCA_032466535.1). Lineage (NCBI taxonomy): Eukaryota > Metazoa > Chordata > Aves > Psittaciformes > Psittacidae > Forpus > Forpus xanthops. The sequence continues at coordinate 74,670 of JASSUY010035281.1, forward strand.
TCACAGCTCTCTCAGCTGTTGGCACAGTGGAGGGGATAAGAGCATAACAGAAGCGATGCATTCAAGCACAACCCTGTGAGTTAGTATTACCTACCTGCCAGCTTGTGAACACTACTGGCAGTGCATGTAAATGCAGATTATTCACACCCTTGTAAACAAGGAGAAGGTGTTGGAAACTGACTGCAAAGAAAAATGGAACAAAACATTGTAAGTATTCATCAACTGCAGAAGCAAGTGAGTACTGCTCTTTGATCCCAGGAATTTAAAAAGGTGAAGTCAAATTGTAAACTAAAATGCATGCTGAATCGTGCTTAAACCAAAAAATTTTCTTAAGGATGTTAACAGCACTTCTAATGTTTTACTGTGTATTAATACCAGAATAGAACTGTAGACCTATCATGACACCAAGCTCATGCATTCTTATCATTTGGGAGACCATCTCTGAATCATAACACTACAGCTGTGCTTTACAGAGAGCATCTTAATTCCATCTACCTACACTGAAGGTTATATAATGCCAAAGGAAATACCAAAGCTGGTGGTACTGAATAATAAACTCATAGGACAACAACTCATCCTAAACCTCCAGTTCATTACTTGCTGGGCATTTTACTATTTTAAGACATTTGAAAGTATCATTGCCTACATTTTTGAGTTTTAAGACAACATTCAAAGAAATTTTGTGAATTTTCATTCGTTCATATGAAACAGAAATCATAAAATATTTCTCTACTAAACCAGTTCCTCTGCTTTCTAAACAAATCCTACTTATGCAATGCACTTGCCTCCAGAAAAGTAACAGAAAAACCTCATGGGTACTGAAAACACTCATAAAAGAATTATTCTCATACTTTGTACAAAAGTAGGGGAAACCCCATTGTCAGATGAAACAAAAGTAATTTTGAATCAAGGAAAATGAATAAGAATACACCCATGATTTTTATGATTTAAGAAAGCCCAGCAGACATGATAATGACACAGAGCCATATTATATGAGATTGCACAAACATACAAACAAGATGAGCTAATTATCCAGCTCAACAAATGTCCATAAAGTTAAAGACTTCCTTTTTGCTTCAGTGGAGCTCAGTAAGCAACAAAATCCAAGAGACAGAAAAAGCACACTGTAAGCAGAAGAAGATAAAAGTCAAGAATTTATCTCAGTAAATGCTGAAGTAGACATGGGCACTGGAATACATGAAGATCAAATGCATTTTCCTTCTGGAATCACTGATGACAAACAAAGATGAGCATGATACTGACTAGCTTCAGTTTAGTTGTAAGCAGCACTGGCTGAAACCTGCATTTAATACAGTATATTTAAGATCCAGTACTGTATGTGGTTGAAAAGAAATGGCAGAAAGGAACATAAAGGGATCTTCTGCAAATATAGTCAAGCAGATACCAAAGTTAGAAGTGGAATAGCTTTAGCAACTACATTACTTATAATATTTTTGAGAAGCGGGAAATGACAAGTAGTTCTATGGCAAAGAGTTTATTTTAATGGAATAGCAGTAAAAGAAATGACACAGTGGAAGCATTTTGTGTGGTCCTGTTCATATTTCCACTGGATGGACAGAGTGCCTGATTCCACCATAAGCTTTTATTAACAGCCAAGTCCACCAAAATGTGATTTTAAGCTGAAATATATACATACATAAATTGTTTATTATTTAAATTTCAAAACAAGCATAGCATTCAGACTAAGAACTAGGCTCTTGGCAATTTTGTACAATGTAACACTATGAAGGTTATATATCAGTCTAAACATTTACTCAGTGTACTGTGATGAGAAAACTCTTAGAATCTTCCCCCCCACACCCCTTTCTTAAACATACTCCTCCTTCAAAAGTTTGCTTTTTGAGGGTAGAGAAATGCAATGCCAAATTCTCAAATCACAATGTTTCTACTCTCAGTTGGTATCACCTTCTAAGCAGATTTTGCCAATAGGCAAGTGTTCAAGACCTTAACCTGCTGAAGAATGCACAAATGGCAGCAGCAAGTAAAACCACAAGGTCCTTTTATTTAAACAACCTGTCTTCAATAGGAGCCCTTAGGAAGTGCCCATCAGGTCCTTTGATATTTTCAAGCATTTTCTAGCACTTTGGAGGGTGCTCTGAACAGCACCTCCTCCATTTCCTTGCTTTCCATCTTTGATACTTTGAAGCAGACACTCCTTCCTTTGATCACACTTATTGTCCTATGTAGTGAGTTTGTTTCTCCAAGCTTCCTCCTTTTCCAAGCAAAAGTTCTTTGGTCATTCCAGGGGCTTGACACCATCCTTTTCCTAAAAAGGAACTGGCATAGAACAATGTCAGCATGGAAATGCCTAGGGAAGAGTGTAAGAAAAAAAGACAAGCATGTAATGGTATTTCATCCAGCACTACAGAAAACTCCAACAACTTAAGGCCTCTATCTTCTGTATTTCATGACCTTCAATGGATTTTTCTTCCATTAATTTGTTCAGCCACGCAAGCTCTAGATGTCTACAATCTGCTGTAGCCAAAAGCTACACAGCTTAAAGTACAGCTTTGAGAACAATATTCTTTCATTTATTTTCAATTTTTCATCTGCCGATGTAACTCAATATCCTCTTATTCTTGTACTGAAAGAGACCCTGGGCCAGGAGATAAATTAATCCCTACTTACTCCACGGTATTCATAATTCTAATCAGTTATTTGACAGTGCTCACTTTTCAGCAGACTTTAACAGGCATGTGAAACAAGAAATTGCATTCAATGGAGAGATGGGGATAGAGGAGTGCTACCTCAAAACAACTCACCCCTCCAGATGGTAATAGGCATTAACATGAAATAGATGGGAAAAAAACCTTCTATACCTTAATTATCTTCCAGGGTGAAGGGACTGTTTTTTTTTTTTTTTTTGTTGGGTTGCTTTCATTTTGGTTTGAGTACTTCAGAACCCCCAGAGCACAAAAAGGCTCCATGTGATCAGATTTGTCTTTGTCAAGTAATTCATTGCCTTCAGAAGAGCTTTTGGGTCAGGAACTCCTGGTAGCTCTGATGTGTGGCATTAATTCTGGCATTCAAAGGCCAGATAAAGTACATGAGGTTTGTACTTTGAGACAATAAAGATGGTTGGCACATCTCTCTAGCAAAGAGAACCTTCCATGACTGCAGATACTGGCTTTTTAATAGTTTTTAATAGATTGGGCAAGTAACAGTCATACACCAGGACTCAAGAATTATCAATTAGCCCAAAAAGGCCTGCTGTAATGAAGATAAGACTGTGTAGAAACCCAGTGAAAAGCTAGGCTGGAAGAAAGGAGAAGTTTAGTAATGAGAGAGCTTGAAAAATAAAAGTCTGGTTCACATAAGCACTTAACGAGAACTGGACAGTAGGAATGTACTCTGCTGCTTTTATTACCACAGGGAGTGCACGCTAGGGAAGCAGATTCACAGTATTGTGCTACAGACAGTGGTAGGTTAAAATTGTAAGAGAGCTAGCTCTGTGACGCTACTCTAGCACAAATCCCTGGTGTAAGCTATAAACAAGTATAAAAGAACTGAGGTATTTCCAATAAAATGCTTCTGAGAGACAATACTTTTATAGAAAGCTACTTAAACTAGCCCGGGGAACAAGATCAATTATCTTCAAAACTCTTTGACTCTATAAACCCCAAATGAAAACAGCTCTTCTACTTTACTGAAGCTTAGCTAGTTACTGCAGAGAACAAATTTTAAACCAGATGGGAAGGTCCACACAAAGTGACAAAGCACGTTGCCCAGAAGACAGTATTTAGTGAAATGTAAAACATTACCCGAGGTTAATTCCCTCACAAATCTCTTCCAAGTTTCTCAAAACTTAGCCAAATTGCAACACTTTTAGCTGAAACTTCCCACACTAGCCATCTGCTTCAGGCTGAATTTATGGCTGAAATGAGAAGATTAGGGAAATCAGGGTGGAAACTGAGGAAACAGGTATTGGGTGAGGAAAGATATGACTAAACAGGATACAAAATGCTGTAACAGTGAATCTGGGAAAGGCAGAGAGACAGATGAGAGTTCTGAGGAAGAATGGAAGTGAGGGGATAACTAAAGGCTAGGGTGGGAAAGCATTCACACTTGGAAATGAGTTTGGGCCCAGTGTAAAGATTGTGGAGGAAACAAGCACCGCAAATGGATGAAGCAGAGTCCATAGATGACAATTTCCAGAGCAAGACATTCAGGGCTGCCACCAGAAGCCAGAGAAATGGACTAAGTGAACTACACTGGTTTCAATTCAAAGATGTTTTTATTTAAACAAGTGAACTCTTTAGTGGAATAGAATGAATGAGGCAAGTAAACCTCTGCCTTCAGCAATGATAACTACTTTAGAAAATGTGAACCAGGGATTTCATACTAAATCCTCCTTATCTTCATCAGGGACAGTAGTAATAAAAAAAAGGAACAATGAGCTCAAGCTTAAACAAGGGAGATTTAGGTTAGATACAATGAAGAAATTCTTTACTGTGAGAATAGTGAGGCACTGAAACAGGTTGTCCAAGGAAGCAACTCCTAACTCAACCAAAAGCCAATTATAGTTCACATAAATTATGTTTGTAAGTCAGCCTGTCTTGCTGGTGACAGGATGTGGAATCACACTGTTAGCTCAGCTGCCGTATCTAAGCCACCACCGGGTTTCACTGAAGATGAAGCAAGATAACCAGCCAACAGTGTGACGATGGTGGACATCTTCAGACTAGAACTGAATTTATAGCCATAAATTGTCTCAAAACTTAAGTGCTGCAGAGCTCTAATACTCTTATCTTGCACAAGGAATTTTTACCTTCCAATTTTAAAATATTTCAATAAATGACATATTCAGTGCTACACTGCATGTGTCTGGAATGCACTCCTAAAGGAGTTTTGTATACTGAAAGCAGCATTTGAGAAATAAATGTTCAAAACTGCTTCAGGTCAGCCTTTTTTTTTTATCTAAATAACTGGGAAGTCACTGATCCCATTTAATTTACTTGAATTAAAGTATTAAATATTGGCTTAACTGCACTCTACTATAATTAACAGTGGTAATTCACTTCAGTGGGATCAGAGTTCAGATATTTAATGCCTTCAGTGATCCCAAACTTACTCTCATTTCATATGTAATTATGTCTGGATTATATCCTCTAGCAGCATCTAGTATTAGCATCATTTTCATTACTTGGGTTTTTCCCCCCCTCTTCCATTAAACCAAACCACATTAATACTGTTGACTGGCTGCAAGAAATATTTATTCTTTCGTGCAAATGGAGAAACTGTCACAGGTAATTGTCAGGCTGACGTAAAACACCTTGTTGAAATGTCAGCCTGGAACTACAGCAAATATGTCATATGAAGGATTACTTAAAATTTACTTCAATGAGCAGTGTTTAATGATGGTTTATGGAGTTTTATAAAAGCACCTTAACACCTTTCTGATCTAAACCAGAACACTTAAGTATTCCAAACCAACAGCAGACCACTCAATACCTTTGCCTGGAAGCCTCAGCAATCCTGTCTTTGGAGGGCAGTGTACATACTCTTCATTCTAGGAATGTTTTAATTGCACTTAGATTATTATCTCCTGCTCCAACAAAAACCTAGTGCATTTAATTAAAGAAGTAAAATAACATCGTAGTTAAATAATAAACAGCTATTTTTGTGGAAACATGCAAAGGAATGCAAAACATTCCTGTAATCCATCCATCAGTGCTTAATAACTACTTACATATAATGACAGAATTTAGGAATCTACTAGCATCCTACTGCATGTGACAACCAGAGACCCAAACATGCATTTCTCCCATGTAGGAAGCATGCATTGATGTCAGTCTGGGGTCACTCCCATGATCCCAAAGAATTCTGATGAATTCCACTTAAGCTGCAGAGCTGGATAGTAAATTCAAGAAAAATATCCACCAAAATTATCTCCATAATTCACTCACATACCAAAACCCAGTAACAGCAATGACAAGCAATTTTTCTTTCTGATAGACCTGACATAGCAAGGAACTCTCACTTTTTGCATTACTAATCCTGATCCATCCTGAAAATAGAATTTACAAAAAATCCACTGGACATTTTGAAACGAAGACACATATTTATGGTTGAAAATGTCTGAAGTGTTCAGGATTTCCTGAGAAGTTTACTACACTAGCTTCTAATTCTCCTTTCTCTATAGAACATAATGTGATTCAGCTATCATTACTAGGTCCAGTCTTGTCACCACGACTTACTGCAAGTGGCACTGACTGCAGCTGGCCCTACTTCACAAGGTGGTGGTATAAGCCACCTGAGCACCTGTTTCACCTGCAGCTCTTGACTCAAAACAATTACAGTTATTGCTTGGCTATGGTTTTGTGAGAAGTATGGATTTTCCAGGCAATGGCCTCCTGCCTGGAGTTGTGCCTGACTTTATTAGGTGAAGCAATGATTTGCATTCGCAATACTCGGTAGCTCTCCATGGTCCTTCAGTCTTGTGTGCAACATTTGTGACACACGAGTTTGCTTCTGCCAATCAGTACTGACAATCTGGACATCTGTTGCTCTCTCTAAAGCATCAACAGATTCATTCCTAAACCATGTTTCAATTACTTTCCTCATATTATTTTAACAGAGACGAAGAAAAACAAGTCCCAGAAGTAAGGCTCACTTCAGTTCTTCATCTCTCATACTCTGTTCATGTCAGATTAAGCTTTTGATCCTCAGGAAACTACCTACATGATAACAGTTCAGTGAACACATAGTCTCATAGTCTTCATGTTGGGTTACCAGTAACTTGAGCTTGAATTACAGCACCAAGCACCCCACAACCTAGTAGTATGCTTATTTGTGAAGATGAGGGCAACCACATAATCAGGCAGCAAGCAATGCTTTAAGCAGGTCACTCATATCTAAGTAACTGAAGGTCGAGTCAAGAAAGACCCGAATTCTAATGTTCGGAGTAGCTATTAAAAAAAAAAAAAAAAAAAAAGTCAGTAGAAGTCCAATATTCTACATTTACACCAAACAAAGCACAGAAAATGGCATATACATAGATCCTGGAGCTAGACCACAAGCTAGTTATTAACACTTGAGGCATCCCTTCTTCCACTAAACAGTATGCTATGCCTTTTTGGTAATGTAAGAGCAAGCACCAAAGCAGCAAATGAACAGCTTCAGTTGTGCAACACAGTGCTGGCAAAAGTATTTCCCGCACAGATTGAATTAGAATGGCAAAACCCAAAATACAGTTAAACTTTAAAATGGAATTACATACAGAAATTATACTGCTGCAAAATTCATCCTTAAAATAATACTGTTACCTGAAAATCTGCTTCACAGTGAAAGAGAAGACAAAAGAGAGATGGCTTCAACTTTCAGCTCTGTCAGAGACTCCCTACAGGAGTTTAAACAAAACAGAAATGTTTTGCTGTTCTCCATTTTAGAAACCAGGAGCAGCAAATAAATCTTTTGCCCCACTCCCATCATCTGCCTTTATTTATGCTGTGGTATGAAGAAAACAGACAAACATGACTTAGTCAAAACACAGTTATTCTCATTCATTTCAACTGAATGAGATACTGAATATCCTGGTCACTCAGTAACTTCCCTCTTCTTAGTTTCAATAGAAAAAAATAACCCCAGGTTAAATCTAAGAAAGACTTTTTCACCTACACTATGAATCAAATTGCTGTTCCATAAGGCAGAAAGCCCTAGTGTGATATCTTCCAAAAGAAGTTTTAAACCCCCTAAATTATTACTACTTAAAGTGATTAATCAAATCACTGCAAAGCCATTACTTCTTAGAACAAATAAATCTTTGTTTTTATCCCATTTATTTAAATCTTTCCCTTAATCTTATATAAACTCAATATTTATCAGATTTTTTTTTATACAGGAAAAAAAGAGGAAGACTACATGGCAGCAATGACAAAAGATACAAAAAATACAGACCAGTAATCAAGGAGTTCTATTTGCTATACAACACAGCTAATCATAGCAATTCACTTGATATACTACCAGTCTGTTATTTATCTCTTTTTATGGTACTCCAGTTTTCCAATGAGTTCACTTATGATTATTAACTCCTGCCTTCTTCAACAGTGAGGGAAAATGCTCTAGCTACAGGGGGAATCCACATCACACAAGTTAAAACAAGATGATTCCTGCCTTTCATTTCTCATCTAACCTACAGTTCTGCTCTTGATACTGGTATTAAACATAAAAGTTCAGGATGCACTTTTATACCTTACCTGAAGATAGAAAACTGTCAACTTTTCAGACATAGTGCAACTTCCAGTTCTCTTTTTCTTTAATATTAGCAAGGGAAGAAAATGTAAAGAGAAAAAAAAAATTGCAAAATTTAAAAGGTTGATGTGAAGTCATAATGAGATAACACTACTAGCCAGATTACAACACAAATCTGAAAGCCTAAAAGTATCTGTAATTCAATATGAAGACCTAACCCCATACACTATTAAAATTAATGAGCACTAGTCCACCACCTTTAACAGAAAACAAGCAAATTAAGTGCTCATCCACTTAGCAGAGCATCTTTCCAAAAAAGGAAAGCAGACTTTAGAGATAACTTTTCTATATTTCATTGTTAAACAAGAGAAAGTTCATGCCTTATTTATTTTTATATCACTGTAGTTCCCTCCATTTTCCACATTAGTCACAAGGAACTATAAATTATTAGTACTTTAAGCTATGGCCCCACTAGGCCATCACAGATTAAAGGTGGCCTCCTGACTATTTTTCCTCTCCCTGATAGCACTATTCTCAGCATACAGCTCTTAAAGAGTTTTATATTGCTTGAGAAAAAAAAAAACTCTGAATTACCTTGGTTCAGTTTGTTGGATAGTTGCGACTTTATATTCAATACCGCTATAGTAATAACACACAATTGTCCACTCTAATCTTAGTCTCCAGCGGGAGAAGCATGACAGTGCAAAAGAAGGTATCCTTCTTTATAGACAGGGTTTGTAAAAACAAACTAGGAAATTACTTACAGGTCTGCTGGGAAAGTCTTGTGATTTGGGGTAGAGGAAAACAACCAAACCCTCTGAAACATTTTTCACATAGGGACATACCTACAGTATACTGCTCAGATCATTGTTTTAGTAAAAAGAGTTACGAAGTGTTTATGCTTTAATTAGCCATAAGTATCGGTCATTATGGAATACAAATATACACCTTCTTACCCTTTCTAAAAACCCTTAGATTAGACATGTCACTGATTTTAATTCAATTCTAAACTTTGAATATCTTCAGTTAGTAGTCAGTTTGCTAAACACAATGTTAAGATTGTACGTTTCTAATTGACAAGCAAAGAAGTCTTTTCAGAGCACATATCTTAAAAACTTTAAAAGTTTTATAAAAGCTCTTTTCCATGGCTCAGAATTATTTAAGACTAGTTGTCCTTGCAACCAGTACACCTTACTCTTTCATATTTGGAGAAGCAAGCCAAAATACACACATAACTGCCCTTCGGTTTAGACACAGTTATAATTCTCAGCAAACCACATTTGCGAATATCTCTATTTTTTCCTCATCACTTTGAAGAAGCAGTCTTATTTGCTCATCATAAAGAAAAAGTATGCTTTAAGCTGGCAACAAATTGACAACCTGTCTCTTCTTAGCATCCCCCGAAGTTAACATTTGTGAAACCACCTTTGTAGGGCAAATAGGTCAATTGCCAACTTTATGAATTCCAGAGATACAGCTCTCTATTCATTTCTCCTGAGAAGCTGACAACTTAAGACATACTAAAGACTAGAGATTTTTTGTCTCATTCCAAAGAGCAGTCAAATTGTGCATGTGGGAAAAAATAAAACGTAAGAGTTATGAATGCAAAATATTATTAAAGGATGCAGAAGAAATTTCTTTTTCAGACTGAGCAGGAACTGGATATGGGATACAAGTATATAGAGCTAAAATGTTATTCCCATTTTCACTAAACCCCTGAAAATTCATGATCAGTATGAAAATGGTTCTAGCATTCCATTAGCACTATTTATACATGAGTAAGAATGTTTATTTTGTGAATTTTCACTGCAAAGGTTACTCATTCTGGCTTTTCTTTAGGTTTGTAAATTTGGATCTCTAGAACACATTAGCAGTTAACTATAATTTACAGCACTTGTTGTCACCTTCCAAAGAAGCATGTGGCTAAGCAATATATAAGCTTTAACTAACTTTACATTACAACAAATTTCTGTGCTCAAACTCTGTCTCTGGAAAAATTGTATGCTCAATGATTTTTGTGCTTAGTCACATAAAATTGCTCTTTCAAGTTGTAAGCTCACAATTCTGTGTCTGAAAAATATGAGCAAGAAAACAAAAAGTAGCAGCTAAACACAATGTATGTGTAGTAACTTCCTGCAATAGTCTGGCAGACCAGTTTGTTTATCCTAATTCAAATACCAAGTACTATATTAATACACAAAGGCAGTAGCCTGATTTATTTTCAGACAATCCTCTATGATCTCATCACTTAAAAATTAGCAGTCTTCTCTAACTAACCACCAAAAATGTTAAAACACAAATGTACTTGCACAGCCATTAAATACGAATGCAAGGTTATTTACAAGCGCTATGAAACAACATAGAAAAGATTTAACATAGATTTAGAATGGCCACTGCACTTGTTTTCAAGCAGCACTAAGTATCAAAGAGCAAGACACAAACTGTAGTAATGTGTTTGCATTTTTATACTGCCTTTCAGGTACGATCATACATCAGATCAGCAGCAGTGAAGGATTTACTAGTTGAATCCTCCCTTTTAATTTGCTCCTACTCTCATCATTACCATGACTCACCACTCATTCCCACAGTTCTACCACAAATTACTTGCTTCCAGTCAGTACTAAGAATATACTGATTTTAAAAGGCCAAGGATCAAGAATCAAACTGTTTCACAAATGCAGCTCAGTGAACAGCCATGGAAGCACCTGAAGAGGGCCAACCATGCAGATGATCATTTCTAGCAACAAAGTAGAAATAAAATATTGGAATGTGCAGCTTCAGACTGGATCTGCTATTGATAGAAGTATAATGTCTTAACTAAAGCCTTAACCTTTAAAGAGCTTTGTGCATCTTAACATCTACTAAACAACAGCATTAAATTCAATTTGTAAATACAGTTTTCCTTAATAACAGTAAAGCTTAACATCATCCAATTTAACACAGGTTCTTAAAACCCCTTGAAAAACCCCTTCAAAGTTTCTTTGGATCAACTAAATCTTTGACAACTTTCCCATTTTCCTCTGTTTCAGCTCCTTTCTGCTCTTGAGGATGCTGCACCATTGTCTGAGGAACCTCTACTATTATTAGCCTCTCCTTGCTCCCAATTAAGTGTTAGTCTTCTTCGGTTGACTTTAGCCAGATTTACCCTCAACTTTATGGTGCTAGGAGAAAGAACGGGTTGGATCAGTAATGAAATTTTTAAAAGTAGCCCTTGTAAATCAACAGCATCTTTCTAAATCTTGTTTGTTTAATGAAGTAAGATAACCCTAGTAATTAGATTGTGAGACATTAGTAGAGGTTTTAAATATTCCTACTCATAGCAGATGAAGCAAGCATTTTCCTTGCAATGTTTCTTTGGGATTTTTTTTGGTTGATTGGTTGTGGGGTTTTTTTGGATTTTTTTTTTTTTTGTTTGTTTTGGGTTTGTTTTTTTACTTTAAAATACATTGCAGAAACTCAATGCTATGAGTTTAACATTACCTTGTATTACACATTTGAGTTCTCCATACTTTAGAAGGTGCATTGGGCCTTTACATTCGTTCCCATGTTATTGTAGGACGCTGGAGTATTCCTAACTTTCCCTCTGTTTTGAACTGCTACCACATTTAGATCACCTATACTCAGTATATCTACATTAATGTATATAATATATTGAGTACTTTGGAATGATTTGGTTTTCTTCCTGTCATTGTCACCTTTATTGCATTATTGTTTACTGGAACAGGCTCCCCAGGGAAGTGGTCATGGCACAAGCCCATCAGACTTCAAGGAGCATGTGGACAATGCTCTTATTCATATGGTTTAGTTTTAGGTAGTCCTGCAAGAAGCAGGGACTTGGACGTGATGGTCCCCTTAAGGGTCCCTTCCAACGTCAGATAGTTTTTAATTCTATGATCTACTTCACAGTTATAAAGAATGCTAAATACATGCAGTCAGTCATTAACCAGAAAAACAACCTGTACAGAAAAGGGTACAACACATTATCATAAGCAATGATGGAAAAACACTACTGGTAATGTCTTTAAACCAGATAATACAAGAGCACTCAGAGACTTCAAGCAACAGTAATGCAATATTACAGACTACAACATACTGTAGCACTGATTATCTTTATTTCAAAATTGGACAAAGTATAAACATAAAGATAAAATTACACTGAAGTAAGATCTGCTCTTTAAGTACCTGAATACGTCAGCAATGATACTGCCCACCAAAAAATACCTTTATTATTTCTCACTAAGAAATCTTATCTTATGGAGCGATACATCATGAAATCAATTGTTGTACATCGAGGAAATTTACCAATAGAGCTCTCTTCCACTGGGGTGTACACTTTGATTTGTCTCATGTGAGTGTCTCTTCCATTTTGGTGATTAGCTAGAACAGCAATCTGAATCATAAACGTGCGAATAGGCTTCTTATGAGTATCTGTTAAAGGAACATGAATCCAGCCGCTTGGTTCCACTAATTCAAGTTGCTGCCAAAAAACAAGACAGAAAAGCAGACCATTCAGAAGCATTTAATGTACATAGTATATGAACACAAATTAAACCAATTTAATAGTCTTACAAATCAGATTTTAGTTACTTTTTCAAATGAATTTGAAATACTACAGATTACTCATAGCTAATTTATTGCTGGTGTAATTGAATACAAATAATGCAGCTGACTACAGCTGTGTTTGCTTTTACCTTTCTGAATCTACCCTTCATTTTGTGCCTTAACCTTAAAATAAAAATCAATATAAAAAAATAGAGGCTTGTGTATAAATTCAAGAAAGTTAAAGCAGTACTATTTGGATCTTGTTACTGAAGTACCCTGATCAAAGATGACAGAAAATATGCATCTTAAACTATTTTATCTAGGCACTCTGAACTACAATATTCTGGAATGACTTACGTTGAAAACTGAATCCACGCAAAGCCTGGGTTTTCAGAAATTCCTCAGATTATTAGGGGACATGGGGCAGAGGAGAAAATACAGGATACCTCATGGGCTTCATTTCATCTATCTGTCAAGAGTGATGATGCCTGACCAACTAATAATTGCTGCACAGCCATTTAATCACATTCTACAGTCTATTATGACTTGGCTTTTACACAAAGAGTGTAATATGATTATTTTTCTGTTTTAATTTTAATCCCACAGAAATCAATGTCAAAGCAAGCAAAGAACTGCATTTTGTTAACTCTAAACCACATCACTGACACATCAGCATGATGAAATCAAGCTAGATGGTATGCAGAAATGTGGTAGCAACTTTTGTTTAAAGCTAGCTGCCCAACTTCAAAGCACAGCTTAAAACACATATGGAAGAGCACACAAGTGGAAGTCTTGGGGCAGAGAGGAACCAACAAAACAAAACCCAACACAATTATCTACAAGCAAGTGTATTTCACACTGCTAAGCAAATAAGACTGCTGTACTTAGCAGCCTAGTTCCTCTAAGATCTATGCTTCTGAGCAGCTCAAAATTCCCATCTTCCTCCAGAAAATACTGGATGACAAACATTCTCTCAAATGCTTTGCCTTTGCTAGAGCTTTCAAAAGACCCATCTGAGATCTGCTGTTTCAGAGACAGCAAACACCCTGAGGGGACGGCCCAAGAAACAAGTAAAAAAAAGTTTGTTGACCACTTTCAACAGAAAAAAAAGAAAAACCCTCCTCTCAGCCCTTCACCTGAAGAAAGAGAGAAACCAAAAACCTAAAAATCTCCACTACTACAAGCTCTCCAACAAATAATTTCCAAAGCGTTAAATTCACTAAATGTTTGTAGCAAATCTTTTCATTCTGGGAGCTAGACACTTCCACAAACACGCAGCCACTTGTTTGCTGTAACCCTGTTTCTTTCAAAAAACCTACAAAATCTTTTTTTGCATAAGAAACTTCAGATAACAGTTGGGTTTAGAAAGTGACAGAAATGACACACTGGTGAAGCAGCTTTACAAAGTGGAAATTTATCCTGGTGAGGTGGCAGCCACCGTTTTGAGCAAGTATGTTTGTTTGCCATCATCACAGCGAACAGAAAGGATGAAGATCCCAGTAATGTTTTAGTCAACTAATACTAAGGTAAGGTGGCTACAACTTAGGAAAGAATCAAAAGGTTAGCACTAATTAAACTTGTATTTCAATGTTATTCTCACAGTTTAAAACTCCAAGTTCTAGTGGTCTGATACTGGGATTTTTATGCTTGGATCAGTATTAAAACAATTAGTTAATTTACTAAAATAAAGCACTGCTTTCTTAAGAGCTGACATCATTGGTTTCAGCCATATCCAATATAGTTCAAGCTTGAATGCTTCATTGGAAAAGTCACGGAGTGAAATAATGACTCCAACTCTGGAACCAAGAGAGCTACCAAAGAATCAGCAAAATTGGACTATTTGTACAAAAGGAAGTTGGATGCTTATTAACTTCACAGAGAAAATAATATCTTTTATTTTAAGGGAACTATTAGGGTCATAAAGGTAAGCATTGGGAATTTAAAAGTCACAAAGGCTATTTTACAACTAATAATATATTTGTACCTTTTTACTTAAACTTTTGATTACATATTTATCAGTGCTTTGCTTCATCCCTGATCAGTGGGAGGTGGTCATATGCTTTATTTATAGCATGCAAATTTTCAGCCCTGCTAAAAAGGCAGCCAATTTCTACATGAGCCTTTCTACAGAGATGGGACGAGTAATTTCTACATCTTTAAAGCAGGTGACTAAGGCATTAGCTTAATTAGATTGAAATATTTCCTAATTCCAGATGTCAAATTTGATACACTTTGAACCTGACTTTTACTATCTTTAATAACATGCAATATTTCACTGAGGTTTTGCTACCAGAATTTACTTGCAGTTATAAGTGGCTGCATTTCTGCAAATTGACAAGTTCTCAAACTGGCCACTAGAACACCCAGTATGGAACAGTTATTTCAGTGCACCATGTAAAAACACACAGAGGCTAAGCACAGACTGCACATAATTCATCAAGACGCATTCAACTCTCTTAACCACAAAGCCCTTTTTTTATTCCTGAAATCTCTGCTTCACTTGGAGTATGTTGACTAACTTCTGTAACAGTTGAATACGAATCCTTTACTGTACAAATCCTGGACTCATTCTCAGAATAGACCCCTTTCCCTATTTCAAGTAAATAGTTGCCTCTTGGATAAAGAATGTGACATTTGTGAAGTTGAGGCTATACTGCAATGTATTAAGCACAAGAGGTCCAAGTTAAATTTAAATGTTTGAAAGGGACCTCTTGATTTTTGCCCTAAGTAACATGAATGTTCGGTGATATTTCTTAAGTATTTTTTTCAGTTGATGCCTATGTAGCTTAGAAAATGATTAAAACCCACTCAACTACTGAAGTTTAAATGCAACAAAACCTAATTACTATTATCTGAACATCCACTAGAAAAGGAAGTAATATTTTGCCAGCATGCTACTCATTTTCTGTAACCAAAGGAATGGTACAAACCAGACACATACACTCCTAAATTCTTCTCCTCCACATGTCATGCTCTTTCAGATGACTGAGAAAGTTTGCTTGCCAGAGGGCCCAGGTCCTTCACCAGGAGGAAAGAATAAGACATGGGAATAGGCAGTGGTGGTACAAAGACAAAATGCTGCCCACTCTAAGTTCAGTGTCAGCACCCACATGCAGCCATTACAATTCCTAGCAGAAGTGGGATGAAATACACAGCTCTACTCCGCCTGAAGCATTCCCAGTGTGAACAGAATCTAAAGGAAGCTTACTGTGAAGTTTAAAGAAATTCCTATGAAGCCCATGCAAATGGCAATCTTTCAAAGCCTTGTAAACCGGTCTGGAAATTTGGGTGGATTTTTACAGGGAGGCAAAAGGCACATCCTCAACACAAAGACTGAACTATTGCCAAATTTCAAATCCTTGCTTCAGAGCTTGGGGGTACTGGAGCATCAAAGAAGGACACCAGAATATTCTCAAACAAGCAAAATAGCATACTTGTCACTAGCCTTATTCTTGAAAAAGAACTGCTTTGGCTGAAACTTTCAAAAAAATTCAACCCAAAGAAGACATCTGGCATGGAAAAATCTGTCTGAACTGAACTTGGGCAAACATTACTAAGTAATTAAGAGTTAAGCCTTAAAATGGAAAGGGTCACACAACCTTAAATGCAGGTGGTACTAGGAGCTCTACCTATAGTAAATACTGGTTTTCAGTTCCATTTCAGTTGACTTTGCTGTCGACCCTGTTCTTCAGAAGCACTAGCCACTATATATACATATATGTATACAGATATACACACACACATATGTATTTTACCCCAACTCTACAGCATAAGTCCACTATGAAATATCTTTTTTCCTCCTACATAAGTCATTAGAAATCAGTCACAATTAAAGGGTTTACAGGAAAGTTTTAAAAGCCAGCTGTGTTATTAATTACCTGAGTGAAATTAAAAATTACAAGTTTGTGTGTTTTACCAGAAAAGGTTAAAAAAAAGGGGGAGTAAGGAGGGAAAGAACAAAGGAAAAAGTCAATGCCAGTTCAGTATTAGTAACTCAGGACACTTCCTGCAGCTCTAGACTAATGTTACATACAATATACTAAAAACCTAGGATTTGGTTGCTTAGTTTGTTGTGGGTTTTTTGTTTGTTTTTTTTTTTGTTGTTTTTTGCTGGTTTTTTTTTTTGTTTGTTTGTTTTGTTTTGGGTTTTTGTTTTTGTTTAAATTTGCTTCTAATACTATAAATTTTGTGACAACTGGTGAACAACAGTATAAAAATCAAAATAAAGGAACAGGAATTAAAATGGAAAAAATATCACTCACTTGTCCTTTGCTGCTGTTACATACTCTCATCTATCTCTTCTCCTGCTTTCTTCTCTCCATTGCTTTCTTATTTTTCCTCTCCTCTGCGTGCTACAGTTTTACCTATGGACATATACTCCCACTCCAGTAATCCATGTTATTTTGAAAGCCAAAGCAGAAATAATGTTCTGAATGAAAAATCTCCTTCTCAGCCAATTTAATAGCCCTGTTTCTTCACTTTTATCTTGCAAAGCCCAGAGCTTCTACAGAATTCTGCACACATTTGGCAAGGCTGTTATTCCACCTATCGTATGTTCTACTGTAGAAGATGCAAACCACACAAAGTAAAAATAATTGAACAAGAAAATCCCAAGACCAAAGCAATTTGAGGCTACACTTTGGGAAAGATGAGAGAACATAAGAAGCTTGCTCTACGCTGGTATTGCTGACCTCTTTATAAGACAGGAAATTATTTATCCAAAGGCTTTTGTATTATACTCAGTCCTACTTAAACTGAATATTGACTTATTTTCCATATTTTGTGATATTCTGCTTAAATTCTGTGGTGCCTTCAAAGTGGCATATAGCTCAAAATGTTAAGGTACTAGGCTCATAAACCCAACCCAAACTCTTTGCTATATTTACAGTAGGCTAACATCTTAGAAACAATACATGATTTTTATTGCCCTATGAAGACAGCTTTGGTGAAGGTACAGAAAGGAAAAAATCCATGTATGTAGTTTTATATTCAGGGTCATTACAAATGTATTGAGAATGTATGCTAGACAGGGCTCCCAGAATTCAGAGGTGTAAGTTTTCCTGTTTATATATAGGAAGAAAAAGCAGCCTAGATTCTTCTCCAGGAAAAAAAAGTCCTCTTCTGCACACATGTACCAACAAAAAGCTGAGAACTATGGCTGCCATCATAGCTTCAGCATGACATAACATGATTCTGAGATCCTGGTACCTCATCACATTTAATCATCTGTACTACTAGATCAAAATAGCAACACGTATTTCCAGTGGCTGCCTCTAAAACAGGCTGTAAAACTAAACAGCATTTATTTTACTCCTACTTCTGTCACAAAGCTGCTTCTTTTTATTTTAGTGACTTTGCCATCTGTGAAATCAAAAAGAGTGACTATACTCTTCTTTGCAAATATAACTTTGCTTTTCTATACGCTCTTACCATACAGTCATATAAAAACCCTAAGATTTTCAAAGCAGGTGTTCTCAATAAATAATGCATTCTTCCAAGAAGATTATAAAATTAAGTTCCAGAGGAAATAGATGTTATTTCCAGAAATGAAGTATTTATCAATACACAAACTTTCTCCAAGTTGAGTGATCAAATACGGGAAAGGCTTTTCCCTGTTTATGCATCTTTTTTTACTGCTATCCAAATATGCTTTCAAAACAACTGGCAAGGAGAAAGAAGACTGACTAAACTTCCAAAATTCTCTTTCCATAACTGCCATGTTGTACCATACAGCTACTGGGATTCAGAATCAGTATACCTCTGCATAATTCCAAGTATTGGAACTGTCAACACATGAAGTAGCAGACCTTGGGCTTCAGCCATCACTTCACTTAGGAAGGAAGAAAACCAGTTAATAGC
This sequence comes from Forpus xanthops, assembly GCA_032466535.1. NCBI lineage: Eukaryota > Metazoa > Chordata > Aves > Psittaciformes > Psittacidae > Forpus > Forpus xanthops. The sequence continues at coordinate 93,282 of JASSUY010035281.1, forward strand.
AGTGATGCACCAGTTCCAGCAGAAAAATGAAGCATGTCCAAAAGAAACTTCGCAAGTTCCAAGTGAGTCAAAGGAGGGACAGCACATTAGCAGCTTAAAAAGAAACACAGGAACATGCTCAAAGGACCCACTGTGAAAAGCACACTTCTTTGCTCTAAACGAAGCAACGACCACCTACAGAGGTGGCTTTGTGGTCTTAATCAGCCACCTCCTTAAACGGTCAAGAAATCTAAACTTCAGTCCATTAGAAAAGTTTTCTATTCTTCCAAACAGCAGTTCCTGAAGAGTAGAAGAGCACAGTTCATCCCTCAGGAAGATTCAACTATGGATTTAGGCAGACAGGAGACTCATTGCAGAATAAGCTATAATAGGCAGTGAAACCAGCAAATACTAAAAATTTCTATCATATATAAGCTTTTTGCTTAAATACACTGAAAGAAATAACTGATGGGAAGATTGGGAAGGTTGAAAAATAGAAAGGTCAAGGAGATTCTTGCAGAAAGTTTTATGGAACCTCCTTCTTCAGCCTGTTCTGCGCCAAATTAAACCAATAAAAATTAGCCAATGCCCATGTGTTAGGAAAAGCTGCCTCTGATTAAAGACAACTGAAGAAGTCAAGCTAGAAAGAGTAAAGTTTACCGTTACAGATTACCAAAATAAGTATTTGTCACAGAATATGTATTTCAGCCTAGGAAAAAGCAGAACTCAAGTAGACCACAGAGACCCTGAAAACATATTACAGAAGTGCTCAATCAGCTCGACATACCAGGGAAACAATAAGAAAAATGACAAACTATATTTGACAAAAAACTCTTCACGAATGTACTAAATTTGACTTGATTTTTCACAGATTAGTTTTCAACACATTTGCCAAGTTCATCTTGGAATCATTTGTACCCATAAAAATCAAATGTACCAAGTGTGCCAATTCAGTGTAAGCAATTAAGCTGTAACAGTGCATTTGTGTGTGTACGCGTGTGTGCGTGTGCCCCAAAGTCACCAATTGTTTGCCTCTAGTTCATTCATTTCTGAACTGTTGGATGAAGTCGTAAGAAGTCTTGCAAAAATCAATATTCTTTAGAAAATACTCTCTAAAGTGTCACTATGACTTCATTAGGCTAAGCAAAAGAAACCATCATCTTGAGGCTTTTTCACCGTCAACTCCTGGTAAAAGGCAGACATCTAAACTGGAGTTACTGCTGATTCCTCCCCTATTGGAGGCTAAGACAATGTTATCCCACTATGAGGATGTCATCCTTTAAAATACATTTGGCCAAGTTTTAAATAGGCTTGACAAGTTGTGAAAGAGCAATGGACTGAGGTGCAAAAACTATTTCAACCACAAAATATCACTTAAAAAAAAAAACCAAATCTATGCTTAGTAAATAACATAAAACCATTAAAATGTAGGCTACTGTAATGCTTGGAACTAAAAATATAGTGCTTCTACACAGGTATCATTGAAAACTTGCAAGTAGTTTTTACATTAGATATTAAACTGGATGGATGGAGATCTGCAGATAGATCATTAATACACTGCAAAAAAAGCTACTGACAAACCTGTCTGAAGTCTGAGCTTAAATCTGTTCAAAACATACATACCCCACCCCACCTTGACATCATTACCAACCTGAGCATCAATATGAATTTGTCACAGCTATCCAACAGGAACTGTAATACACAATTGTCATTGGACATCCCCTTTAGGTATCCCCTTAAGGTCACAAAAATACATTTGAAGAACTGGAATTCCTCAAAACAGTATCATGTTTAAGTCCTATACTCCTAGTGGTCGCTTACATAAAAAACAATCTTGATCTATTCTCATTTCCTTACGTTATGATTTAACACCTAAATTCCTATGGCCACTTAAAATAATACAGGTTCAATCACAGCAGCAAAGCTACAACACCTCTAAGATTCAGTTACTGCAAGTAAACGGGTGCTCTACAAAAATGCATTGATAGGTATCCAATGTGAGCAAGCAGCAAGCCATATCCCTCCTTGCATGGTCGTCCAAGAATTAGCATCTATGATGCTCAAATATAGAGATTCTTACACTGCCTTTCAAAATTTCATGTTTGTACAGAAATAGAACACATGTTGGCCAATGTCAGCAGGTTATACCATATTGCCACCTTGTAGATCACAGAAATGGGCATCTTTCCAAAGTTAAGCAGATGATGTCAATTGAGCTATGATGTAACCTAAATTTCATTTAGCAGAAGTGATTCACCAACCATCTCATGAAACTGTTTCATCGACTGCTGTGTTTTCATACTCTTTAGAGTGAAGCGTCCTGATTAAAATTTCCCCATATATAGAAAAGGAACCATTTGATTTGATTCTGCTGATAAAACAATGCCATTCCTTCCCAGATGTACTTAATTGATTCAGACAGGATTTCAATACAACTACAGGAATAAATTTAAGCATATAGGATTGAAATCTAATCCATGAAACGTTAAACAGGGAAAGTTGGGTTCTGCATTATTACTGTCCTCATTGAAATTTTCTGAAATCAGACAAGGAAAACATATGAGGACAATAAGAAAGTCTAGGTATGAAGGGCGTCTCTGATAAACATGCACATAAGACTATTGTCAAAAAAATTAGGTGCAATTGCGCATGCTATGAAACACCAAGAGTCTCAAAGGAAAAAATGTTGTTTCAAAAGTATTGAGTCAAAGAAACGTAAGTATGATGCCTGTAAAAGGGTCAAGGCCCTGCTGAACTGCCCATGTAGAAAATCCCTTACAAATGAAGTCACTTCAGTGGAATGCCCACAGGATAAGACACAGACAGTCTTGATGGAGGTGGAGGGGCCTCTGTCCGTGGTACTTAAGAAACCAGCACCCTGCCCATCACACTTCACACTACCACATCTGCTCACGTGGCTTACCAGTAACACTTGTACTATAGGTACATGCAGCCTGAGACACATACATAGCCTACCAAATTGTCAGTTACTGTGGATTTGTCAGCCAAAACCGACTCAATTATAATTTCAGAAAAAACTGTCTGCTTAACTCTGGGTGGCAGAAAAAGCAAGCAAAACAAAAGGAAAGAGAGACAACAACCTTCGAATACTTCATCCCTTAGAATTTGACTGAAAACAACTGTTTGTTCTAGAAAGCGTATCTGCAGAAACCATCATGAATTTGTCACAGACTGCTTGCTAGGTAAGTCTGCCTCAAAAGCGAGGAGCACTTTTTACATTGCTATGCTGTATGCCCTTTAAGATGTTCTGTGAGGGACAATGCACAGGCAGCAAAAAATTAATTAAAAAAAAAAAACAATAAAAGTCTCAAGATGTATATAACGTTCAGAGAAGCCAGAAATATTAAGTAAGCTTGGACAGTTTGCTCTTGTGAGATGTGTAAATATGATCCGTGTCAATAAAAAGACTAATACAGAATTAAGTGATCTATTCCTTGTATGACC